>SJYX01001042.1:167940-255718 GCA_006410675.1 Oreotragus oreotragus | reverse complement strand
GGAAAAATCATAGCCTTGACTAGACGGACCTTTGTTGGTAAAGTAATGTCTCTGCTTTTGAAGATACTATCTAGGTTGGTCATAACTTTCCTTCCAAGGAGTAAGCGTCTTTTAAATTTCATGGCTGCAGTCGCCATCTGCAGTGATTTGGTGGCCCAAGAAAAGTAAAGTCTGACACTGTTTCCACTGTTTCCCCCTCTATTTCCCATGAAGTGACGGGACCGGATGCCATGATCTTTGTTTTCTGAATGTTGAGCTTTAAGCCAACCTTTTCACTCTCCTCTTTCACTTTCATCAAGAGGCTTTTTTGTTCCTCTTCATTTTCTGCCATAAGGGTGGTGTCATCTGCATATCTGAGGTTATTGATATTTCTCCCAGCAATCTTGATTCCAGCTTGTGCTTCTTCCAGCCCAGCGTTTCTCATGATGTACTCTGCATAGAAGTTAAATAAGCAGGGTGACAATATACAGCCTTGACGTCCTCCTTTTCCTATTTGGAACCAGTCTGTTGTTCCATGTCCAGTTCTGTTGCTTCCTGACCTGCATACAGGTTTCTCAAGAGGCAGGTCAGTTGTTCTGGTATTCCCATCTCTTTCAGAATTTTCCAGTTTGTTGTGATCCACAAAGTCAAAGGCTTTGGCATAGTAAATGAAGCAGAAATAGATGTTTTTCTGGAACTCTCTTCCTTTTTCCATGATCCTACAGAGTAGACACTTATTATTCCCATTTTACAGATGAGGAAGTTGAAGAACAAAAGGTAAGTCACTTGCTCAAGGTCAGGCAGCTGAGTGGCAGAAATGTGATTTGCATTCAAGAACTCAGTTTCTAGGGTCCATACTGTTAATCTCTATGTCATGCTTTTAAGAAGATATTTGAATGCTGAGGTTATGAAGTTAGTGCACTTCACCTTTGCCGGTAGCATCATACACTGGTAAAAATCCTTTTGGAAATTAATACGGAAATACTTAAGAGCAGGAAATGTTCATATTCTTTGATCATATGGTTCATTCCTGGTAGTTTCACTTAAAGAAATAATTTAAGAGTATCATTAAAGATGGCAAACAAAAAAACTTCATAGAACCTTGAAAACATGTTTATAAGATAAACTGACCAAAGATTATTAATAGCATACAAAATATATACACAATGAATGATATTATACAAAAGCAAAGTGGTTGTTGTATTGGACAGTACTTTGGGATAGCTTTTTGATTTTTTTTACACAAGTAGTAAGTAAAAGCAGTCTTCTTTTAAATTCAAACTGCACACAGATAAGGCTAAAGGCCTCACTGCTACCAAATCCTTGTCACTTCCTCCCACTAGTTTTGATCCCACATCCTTCTCCTAGAGACAACCAGTGTTTGGTCTATCTCCTTTCACATTTTTTTTTCATGCCTTTATAAGTACTACTCATAGAAATGTAGCTCATTCCTTATTGTGTTGCACAGTATTCCGTTATGTAACAATACTACAGATAGTCTAGATATTCCTTATTGCTGGACATTTATCTTCTCATTTTTTCCTTCACACAACATTTGCCCCCTAATGATATACATATACATGAAAAATCATGCCTTCTAATAAAATATATACATATACACATATATTATGCTTCTCTAGAAAGCGCTAACTAGATCATTCACATTTCTTTCATTTAATAAATATCAAACTTCCTTCCATATGGCTCTACTAAATTACATGCCTACAATTGTGCTTTTCCTAGCCTTTTAGTCACTGTTTATACAGTCTCTATAATTCAAACAAAAATTTCTAAAAGGATCTATCTTGTATGGCCCTGTACAGCTAGTTATTCAAATAATGGAGAAAATAAATCTCCATTTCTCTTGTTATTGAGAAGGTATAAATCTAGTTCCCTGCTCTTATGTAATAGTTTCAAATCATCTGTAATTCAAAGCAGAAAACAGTGCGGCAGTGTAAATGCCGTTTAGTCTTAGCGCTCGCAGATATAATGCTGACAGTGTTGCTACGTGTGGGTGTGTGGAAAAGTGAACGCATCACTTCTACGATGCCCATACAAAGCTGTTCTTGGCTTTACCACCACACACACGGTTAGTGCATGCTGTAGAGTAGACTGTGGCTCGGTATCTTCACTTCACAGACTGCCAGTGTCTGTAATCAAAAGGAACCACTCCGTCTTTGCAGACCATCAGGTTGGACCATCTGCCACTACTTCTGCTTCCCCAGCATCCCTAAGCTTTGCTGCATTGCATAAAAAATTGCAGTAGTCGAAGAGAAAATTCTGCGTCTTCCTATTAGTTTCTATTAACAAGCATACAAATGTGAAAAAAGAAATACAGAATGGACTATGTGGGCTGGACAGCTGAACTACTTTATCAATGAATGCACCAATAACAACTCATCAGCTTAGAGCACAAATGGAAAAATAGGCAAGTTGTACAGGTTTTCTTCTACTAAGAATGGCAGCTCACATTCGGAAACATGCCAAATATGTCACTTAACAATCTCAAATGACTATGTCTTTGAAAACTGCCCATAAGAACATAAATCAGAAAAGACACCACTTAGTTTATGATCACAGGAAATTTGTTGTATACTTAAAATGCTGCAGAAGAGTCTTAAAAATGTCATGGAAAGAATGCCTTTAAGTAAAAATGTCATGGAAAGAATGCCTTTAAGTATTCACTTGGCTTTTTTTATTCTCCATAATATAAAATGACTACTTAACATATGTTGATGACACGTTTTCTAGTTCATTCACTTGCTTCCAGCAGTTTTTCAAATCAAACACACAATTTATCATTCTCCTGGTTCATAAACTTTTGAGCTATCAGCAACATTGCACTGATCAGTTCAACTACACTGAAATATGTTTCCAAGTACTCTCCTTTTCCCCAGAGATGAAAAAACTTAGTCAAAAGACAATTAGTAGCCCAAATTTCTCTGCAAATCTAGCCAAATGTAATGACAAGTTGTCATCAGTGCCTTTAATCTCTAAAAAAAAAAAAAAGAATATACATTGTATCTAACCTAACATTTACGCTTTAAAGGCATTTTCACAGACACTATCTCATAAGATTCTTCCCAAATAAGTGGGGGGCAGGGTCGGGGGGTGGAATGGACTCCGAGGTTTCACTGCCAAGGTCCAAGGGTTCAATCACTAGACCAGGAACTAAGACCCCACAAACTGCTGGGGATGGCAAAGAAAAAAAAAAAAAAAGGATTTTTGCAATAGTTTAGTCAGATAAGCACAGACCACAGCTTGTCTAACTCAATGAAACTAAGTCATGCCATGTGGGGCCACCCAAGACAGATAGGTCATGGTGGAGAGGTCTGACAGAATGTGGTCCACTGGAGAAGGGAATGGCAAACCACTTCAGTATTCTTGCCTTGAGAACTCCATGAAGAGTATGAAAAGGCAAAAAGATAAGATACTGAAAGATGAACTCCCAGGTCAGTAGATGCCCAATATGCTACTGGAGATCAGTGGAGAAATAACTCCAGAAAGAATGAAGGACACCAACTCAATGGACATGAGTTTGGGTAAACTCCAGGAGTTGGTGATGGACAGGGAGGCCTGGCGTGACGCGGTTCATGGGGTCGCAAAGAGTTGGACCTGACTGAGCGACTGAACTGAACTGAGTCAGATAAGGCTAACATATATCTCTGTACTGATTCTTTTGAGGAGAGAGAAAAAGACTGAAAACAAGGAGGGAGGGGAAGGAAGAAGCAGGAAGAAGGGGGAGGGGGGAAGAGGAAAGATAATGGGAAGGAGGGAGGGATGGAGGAAGAGAAGGCCAGCCCACACACTGGTTTCAGGTTTCCTAAGAGAAACTTCATGAGAAACGCTGGGCTGGAAGAAGCACAAGCTGGAATCAAGATTGCTGGGAGAAATATCAATAACCTCAGATATGCAGATGACACCACCCTTATGGCAGAAAATGAAGAGGAACAAAAAAGCCTCTTGATGAAAGTGAAAGAGGAGAGTGAAAAGGTTGGCTTAAAGCTCAACATTCAGAAAACAAAGATCATGGCATCCGGTCCCGTCACTTCATGGGAAATAGAGGGGGAAACAGTGGAAACAGTGTCAGACTTTACTTTTCTTGGGCCACCAAATCACTGCAGATGGCGACTGCAGCTATGAAATTTAAAAGACGCTTACTCCTTGGAAGGAAAGTTATGACCAACCTAGATAGTATCTTCAAAAGCAGAGACATTACTTTACCAACAAAGGTCCGTCTAGTCAAGGCTATGGTTTTTCCTGTGGTCACGTATGGATGTGAGAGTTGGACTGTGAAGAAAGCTGAGTGCCAAAGAATTGATGCTTTTGAACTGCGGTGTTGGAAAAGACTCTTGAGAGTCCCTTGGACTGCAAGGAGATCCGACCAGTCCATTCTGAAGGAAATCAGTCCTGGGTGTTCTTTAGAAGGACTGATGCTAAAGCTGAAACTCCAGTACTTTGACCACCTCATGCGAAGAGTTGACTCATTGGAAAAGACTCTGATGCTGGGAGGGATTGGGGGCAGGAGGAGAAGGGGACAACAAACAATGAGATGGCTGGATGGCATCACTGAATCGAAGGACATGAGTTTGGGTGAACTCCAGGAGTTGGTGATGGACAGGGAGACCTGGCGTGCTGCAATTCATGAAGTTGCAAAGAGTTGGACACGATTGAGCAACTGAACTCAACTGAAGGGAACCAATGATGTTTCTTTTATCACCATCCCCTAAAACCTGCTAAGCCAGTCACATTTAATATCCATGAATTTAAAATTAAAATCATTTACTACTTTCATTCTCCTTCCCTTTAAGAAAAGTTTTTTTTTATAACATAATACAGTAAGTTCCCTACATACAAACAAGTTTTGTTCTGACTACACATCTGCAAGTCCAATTCGGTCATAAATCTGACAAAGTTAATAACTCAACTAACACAATAGTCTATATATTATAGTACAGTACTGTACCTATGTGTGTGTATGCATGTGCTCAGTCATGCCCGACCCTTTGCCAAGACCCTGGACCATAGCCTGCCAGGATCCTCTGTCCATGGAATTTTCCAGGCAGGAATACTGGAGTGGGTTGTCATTTCCTAGTCCAGGGGATCTTCCCCACCCAGGGATCGAAACTGTCTCTTGTGTCTTCTGCGCTGGCAGGCATATTCTTTACCACTGCGTGACCTGGAAGCCCCAATAGTAGCCCCATTTCACACAAATAGTACATTAACAAACCAAACACAAAAATTAAAGAAAATATTTTTAATTTCACAGTACAGTGCCTTGAAAAGTACAGTGGGAAGTACAACAGCTGGCATAGAGGGGCTGGCATCCAGTGAACTGGAGGAGGGAGGGGAGATCAGAGGTGGCACAGCTCAAGGATCATCAGTAATAGAAGACAGATGGCAAGCTGCGATTTCACTCACACCTGAAGTTAATGGCACAGGTTCTGGATCCTTGCTGATTTCAATTCTACTGACCCTTGAAAATGATCTTGAAAAGATGATCCAGTGATACCTGGGTAGTAGCTCTTTTCTCATCTAGATGACAGGGTAGCAAGGGATTGCATTCAGAATGGCTGCTGCAATCTTTGTATACTGTCCTATGTTCAGGTCCTGTGCTTCCAAAACTAACAGTGCCTCCTCAAATAAAGAAAATCCCCTTGGCATCTCCTGCACTGTGAACACCTTTGGTTCTTCAGTTATTTCTTCATCTTGTCTCTTTGCCCTTTCTCTAGGCCTCCAATTCCATCTTTTCGCCTCACTCCACTCTCGCCATCATTTTCATTTTTGCTTTCATCGTTACATCACCCAGTGTTTCTTAGCGGTACCAGCTACCTCACTGCTGCTTTTATGCTTGCTTCTAGACACCTGGGTTTGAAAAAAAGATAATGTACTACTCTAGGCTATACAGTACTGTAAACTACATAAAAGCACAAGTACTTCTAGAGGACGCACACACATGACGATGTATCCCAGGCACGTGAACTAACGTGACTGGATATGCAGATGCACATTCGCATCTTTGAAAGTTCACAACTCGGAGAGTCATATGTAGGGGACTTACTGTATATCCTAAATCTCCCCTTTTTAGAAATTTTACTATTCACTGAGATGTCTGCAAAGAAATGAAAGCTCAGTTCTCCAATGACATCATCTTCCAAGTAAGTCAAATTTTATATTTTAGACTCCCATTGGTAAAGAAAGTCACAAATAACAACACAGGTGTACATCTTTAGCAATTAATTACAGAATTAAAAGCCTGACATTCTATATTCTACTACCAGTACTAATTAAATCCATAATATTCAAGTTTAAAGTTATTTTTTTATACTTTTCAATTAAGAAACCATGAAAAATTCCCCACAATTCTATGAGAATTCACCTATCTTTATGTTTCACTAAGATCCTTGATGACAGGCTTGACAAAGAAAACCACTTTAGAAGAGAACAAGTTAATGAACTTTGGAAATAAAAAAATGTATTAGAAGAAAACTAATGAAATTTGGAATTGTTCTTTTAATTTCCATACAGAGTGGAAACAACTAATTTTTTAACTATCCTGGAAAACTAGTGAAAAAGAACACATACAGTGCCTCTATTCTCAACACTGCTGTCGTTTAGGAAGAAACAGTGTTGAAAATAAATCAATGCCTTGGCAACTACTACACCTAATAAAAGACAAGAAAAACTGTCATATTCAGTACCACTAATGATAAGAACATTAAACAACTGACAAACTTTCATATGTTATTCCTTCAGATATCAAAAGCAATTTTGAAAAAAATTATTTAAATGGGAAAATTTTGAATTCTTTAAAGAAATTCACATATTTACACTGTCAAACTGAGTTTCTGCTTTATATTTTCTCAATAGTCTTTACTCATAATTTATAACAAGGTGCACACCAATCTGGTAATAACAAATGCTTTAATCTGAAAAATTGTGATTAAAATTATAATAAATCTAACAGCTTCAAATTTTTATAGGAAAGATTAATATACCACAGACACTTAATTTTCTTCAGTATTTTAGATATTGTCCCTTACCAGTTCTCTTATCTCAGATTTTCTAATAGCAATGGTTATCAACAAGCCCTGGAGGGAAAAGCCATTACTGTGGCTCAGAGGGTAAAGTGTCTGCCTGCAGTGCCGGAGACCAGGGTTCGATCCCTGTATTGGGAAGATCCCCCCTGGAGAAGGAAATGGCAACCCACTCCAGTACTCTTGCCTGGAAAATTCCACGGACTAAGGAGCCTGGTAGGCTACAGCCCATGGGGTCGCAAAGAGTCGGACATGACTGAGCGACTTCACATAAACACTCAGGTAGAGTTACCGACAACAGCATTACCAACTTATGGTCTGAACAAAATTGAAAAGGAAGTTAATTCAACAACTGAAAGTTGATTTTCTTTAAATGAAGAAAATACTTATTGCTCTCCAGCTTTCCTTGTCAACCAAGCTCTAATTATTCAGTTAATTTAGTTTCATAAATGATTTTTTTCTTTAAAAATGACTATTTTAAAGTTAAAGTTGAATTTAACTTTCAAGACAATCTGTAACTAAAGAATTATCTTTCCTGTAATCATTCACACAATATTTCCCCAAGGAATTTCTGTCCTAGTTATGTACAAAAATTTTATTACTTATCATAACTCTACACTGTGACTTCATGGCAGTGGTTAACGACTCTTTGCAACCCCATGGACTATAGCCTACCAGGCTTCTCCATCCATGGGATTTTCCAGGCAAGAATACTGGAGTGGGTTACCATTTCCTTCTCCAGGGGATCTTCCCAATCCAGGTATCGAACCCGGGTCTCCCACATTGGAGGCAGGCGCTTTAACCTCTAAGCTACCAGGGAAGGCCATTAAGTCATCAGGAAACAAAGTAATTACTAGAAGGATTCATTCAGAGAGGCATTTTTTACAAATAAAATTATATATATATATATTTATTAAAATACCCAAAATAATGCCATGGAATAAATATATAAGCGGAAAAATTAGAACAAGGGTACCAAAAAGAGTTCTGCCTTTTGAAGAAATTTGATCATATTTTTAATAGCAATAGTTTTATTTAAAACTGAAATGAATATTTCACTGCATTTTTAGGAAAAATAAATACAACTGAGACTTGGTAAGAGCCTGCTATTGATTCCTGATTTTTATAATTCTAAAAATATTCTAATTTGACTCTATTTTTGAAAATTGTTGTGCTGGTACTTTTCTCCCAGAAACAGAAACATGCTCCTATTATTAAAGTGGATAAGCATCTTAAACCCACATTTTAAAAGAAATCCACAGGCTTCCCTGGTGGCTCAGTGGTAAAGAATCTGTCTGCCATGCAGGATACATGGTTCAATTCCAGATCCCGGAAGATCCCACATGCAGAGCAACTAAGCCCATGCGTCACAATTATTGAGCCTGTGCTCTGGAGTCCAGGAGTAGCAACTATGGAAGCCTTTGCACCCTGGACCTGCTGCTCCAAAAGAGAAGCCGGTGCAATGAGAACCTTGTGCATTGCAACTAGAAAGGTGCCCCAGCCCTCACCTTGCCCAAACTAGAGAAAAGCTTACACAGCAACCAAGACCCCACACAGCCAAAAATTTTTTTTAATTTTAAATAAAAAATAAAAGAAACCCATATATCTCAGAGAACCATTAAGCTAATAGGCAATAAACAAATAAAAAGAAAATGCAAGGGTTGACAGTAAATAAAAATTTCATATAACCAAGTTCACCTTGTTTCATAAACATAATTTCATCCTAGACTGAGCAACTTCACTTTCACTTTTCTCCTTCATGCATTGGAGAAGGAAATGGCAACCCACTCCAGTATTCTTGCCTGGAGAATCCCAGGGACGGGGAACCTGGTGGGCTGCCGTCTATGGGGTCACACAGAGTCGGACACGAGTGAAGTGACTTAGCAGCAGCAGCTGCAAGAAAAATATAGTATTTAGAGATAATGAAGCATTTCACACTGCACAACACTACTGGATAGAGTTCTGCTTGCTGTTCATTTTAATGTAAAAAATTTTTAAACTTGACAGAATTATATAAACACTAAATTTCATTTCAATATGAAGTGGGGTTTTTATGTTTTTCTTTCTAGCAATCAAGGGAAAGAGAGGTTCTATTGTTAATAAGAAATCCTGACATAAAGACCTAAAGGAGCTTTACTATTAGAAGAAAATCCTTTCACCAAAAGGCCCTGGTTCAAAAGGCTACCAGTTATATGGCCATTATAAGTAGGGGGGATAAAGGCTATCAGGAAAATATATTTTAAACTAAGGTCCTAGCTAAAGAAACAAAAATAAAACAAAACAAACTATTAAAACCAAGAATTGAATCTGGCCATCAAAAAACAAACATAAAACAAGCCTAGGAGTTTCTTTTCTCTGTCTCACACAATAAGCACTTCATAATTGTCAGCAATTTCCTGATAACCATACATGGCTTTATAAACAACCTCAAGATGGCAACATCTGAAGTTATTACACAAAACCAAAAGTGTACAAACACTTCCCAAACAACCAAAGCAGAACAAAATAATTTAAAATAAGGAAGTCTGGATTACATATGATGCAATTCAAGTTTCTCTGAGAAAATACACAAGTTCTGTGGCAAGACTACATGGAGGAATAATCAGAACGAAATTTATGAGGCAAAATAGGAGTTACTACACATATTCAAATTCTTTTTAAAGACCTTTTAGAAAATGGAAATGTTTCCCTGGCTCATACTGGATTAGTTGCTTAGCAAGTAAAAAAAAAAAACCAACACATAAATTCAGATACTAACTTTCATTCTAAAATAAATTTCAGGTAAATTTTTTTAAGGCTCAATACTAAAAATATAGTCATAAATTCAAATTATTTTTTTGACATCTATTAAGAGTAAAAATATGAAACTTTCAAAGTGTACAAAATACAGTTCACAGGTTTAACTACATACAAATTTTAAACTTATGCCTATTAAAAAATAGCAAAAAGAAATCAATAAAATGGTAAACCAACTGGAGAAAATATAGCAAATCTGTCAGACAATTTACATTTAAAGACTTTATTATAAAGAGGTTCTACAAGGTGATTTTCTTTAAACTTAAAATGTTGGTAAGAAAAATGACAAAAACACAATGAGTAAATACAGCTACCAAAAATGACAGGAAAGCTTCCAGTTTGACAACTAAATCAAAAAATACAAAATAAAATAAGCTGCCATTTTAGACTATTCAGTTAGCAAATAATTTTTTTCGCAAATTATAATACCAAATTCTGACAAAATCTTTAGTAAAATCAACACTCATATCACTTTCAGAAAATGATATCAAAACAACAAGGTCCTATTACATATACACCACAGGAAACAATATTCAATATCCTATAACAAACAATGAAAAAGAACATGAAAAAGAATATATACATGTACTGATATAACTGAATCACTTTTCTATACAGCAGAAATTAACACAACTTTGTAAATCAACTATACTCCAATAAAATTAATTTTTTAAGAAAGAAAATGATTGAGACAAAAGATGTCATTTCTTGAATTCTATCCTAAGGAAATAATCCTAAATTTGGGAGAATCTTCAATGAATGAAGACGTTCATTTCACCATAATGTAATAAATGAAAAACTGGAATAAATTTAAATATCTAATACTAAGGCAACAGTAAATTATAGGCAATTTAGGCAATGCAAATATAAAGCAACCAAGAATAATTACAAATATGATAATGTAACAATTTGAAAAACTAACATACAATACACTATGTGACAAAAAACAGTTTGAATAAAAGAACACTAGACTGAAACAGTTAATTTCACTCCCAGCATAAGAGTCCACTGAAACTCAGTAAAGGGACTGTTTTCTTCTTTAAATGCATAAACCACCCCCCCCCAAAATAAAAAATCAGCTTAGGAGATGAAGCTAAGAAAGTTTTGGAGGTTATAAAGGATGGACACATATAAAATATTAGGACTTAGTAGATGTAATAAAGCTGAATCCCTAAGCTGACAATAGGAGGTGAGCTTTTTATATGACAGAATCCTATAAAGGCTCAGAATGAGTGGGACCAGGGTACCTCTAGAAGGTGTAGAAGGATGAGAATAAAGAAAGCAGTTGTACTATTGGCTCAAAGCTATTTAAGAAACTGTGATACTCCAGACATCTCCAACTCCATTTCACACAGCCTGGCCACTAAGACTCCCCAGCGGTGGCAAAAGACTAAAAGTGGATTGTCTAGAAGATAGGAGACATTTCTCTGGACATCAGACATAAATGAGGTTAGGTAAGCCATTCTAAAAACAAGGGTATTAACTAAATACATGAATGGGAACATACAGACATCTCTCCTCTTCCTCCTCTGAGCTTCCAGAGCCTAACAGTCACAAATTTACCCTCCAGACAGAAGACTGGAGGGGACTTTTCTCTGAGAAAAGACCTAAATATACTCAGTTGGGGGTGGGGTGGTTTCACATTAAAAATGCTCAGCAACAAGCCTAATACAGAACTTCTAATCAGCATTATAAGCAGAGAAACAAGATGATTAGGCATCTGCAAAATGTCTCTAATATGAAAGAAGCAAAAAACAACAACAACAACAACAACAACAAAAAAAAAACAGGAAAAAAATTAAGGAAACAGTCTATAGAGGGGAAAAAACCTGTTAATAAAAACATATCATTAATATCCTCAAAGATAAAATATGAAAAAGATGAAGAAGAAAAAAACAACACTATTAAACAAAATTCACAGAACAAAAAAGGGCTCTTAAGGACATACAAATAGCCAACACACACAAGTAAAAGTATTTAACATTATTAGTCTTTAAGGAAATGCAAATTAAAACCACACTGAGATACTACTTCCCACTAATCTGAATGTTTGAAATTAAAAAGTCTCACAATACCAAGCATTGGTAAGGAAGCACAGCAACTTAAACTGGTGAAAGTGAAAAAATTATACAACCACTTTGAAAAGCTATTTGATGGTTTCTTGACTTCCCTGGTGGCTCAGATGGTAAAGTGTCTGTCTACAATGTGGGAGACCGGGGTTCGATCCCTGGGTTGGGAAGATCCCCTGGAGAAGGAAATGGCAATCCACTCCAGGACTATTGCCTGGAAAATCTCAAGAAGAGAGGAGCCTGGTAGGCTACAGTCCATGGAGTCGCAAAGAGTCGGACACGACTGAGCGACTTCACTAATAAAGATAAACANGACCGGGGTTCGATCCCTGGGTTGGGAAGATCCCCTGGAGAAGGAAATGGCAATCCACTCCAGGACTATTGCCTGGAAAATCTCAAGAAGAGAGGAGCCTGGTAGGCTACAGTCCATGGAGTCGCAAAGAGTCGGACACGACTGAGCGACTTCACTAATAAAGATAAACATATACTGATTCTATGTCCCAACCATTCCACTCCACTCCTAGGTATATATGAAAGCATATGTTCAGAAAGACTTGTACAAAATTGTTTATAGCAGTTGTTCTTGCCTGGAGAATCCTAGGGACGGCAGAGCCTGGTGGGCTGCCGTCTACGGGGTCGCACAGAGTCGGACACGACTGAAGCAACTTAGCAGCAGCAGTTTTATTCATAATAGCCAAAACGAGGAAACCNTATGAAAGCATATGTTCAGAAAGACTTGTACAAAATTGTTTATAGCAGTTGTTCTTGCCTGGAGAATCCTAGGGACGGCAGAGCCTGGTGGGCTGCCGTCTACGGGGTCGCACAGAGTCGGACACGACTGAAGCAACTTAGCAGCAGCAGTTTTATTCATAATAGCCAAAATGAGGAAACCCAAATGTGCTACTGAGGAATACTAAGTTCACATAGGAGAATACTACTCAGCAACAACATGGATGAATATCACATCTCTCAGACATTTTTTGAGCAAAAAAAAGCCAGACACAAAAGGATACACACTGTATGATTCCACTTATATTAAGTGTAAAAATGAACAAAACTAATATATGGTGACAGAAATCAGAAAAGTGGATGCCTCTTGTGGGTGGGGCAGAAGGAAATGGCAACCCACTCCAGTATTCCTGCCTGGAGAAACCCGTGGACAGAGGAGGCTGGTGGGCTGCTGTCCATGGGGTCACCCAGAGTCGGACATGACTGAAGCAACTTAGCAGCAGCAGCAGCAGCTGGTGGGTGGGAATAACTGATTGGAAAGAAGAATGAAAAGTCCCCTCCAGTCTTTTGTCTAGAGGGTAAATTTGTGACTGTTAGACTCTGGAAGCTCAGAGGAAGAAGAGGAGAGATGTCTCTACGTTCCCATTCATGTATTTAGTTAATACCCTTGTTTTCATGCTTTCTTTATGGGGTGATGGAAATATTCTATATCTTGAATTGGGTAATAACATAACTGTAAAGCATTTGTCACAATTCACTGAACTAAACATTTAAGATCTATTTTGAAAGTAATGTAGGTTACATGAATGCATGTTTTTAAACTCACTGAAGTATACACTTAAGATCTGTGCATTTCACCACATGGAAATTTACCACATGGAAATTTTCAATATGAAAAAATTGCACTCTTAAAAATTTAAAAAAATGAGAGCAGAAAAACAAAGATCAATTGAAAACCTGTAAGGTAAATTTAAAGAAATCTTCCCCAAAGTGGTAAAAAGACAAAGATGGAAAAAGTTAAGCAAATTAGAGGATTACTCCAGGAGATTCAATATCCAAATAAGAGCTGCAAGAAGAAAGAAAATCTAAGAGAGGAAATCATCTATGAGATAATTTTTTTCATTTCCTGTTCAGATTAAAGGATTCCAGTTTTAGTGGTAAATAGGTGAAAACAGAGCCATACTAAAGGACATCACTATGAAATCTCAGAACATTTTAGATAAAAATCCTGTAACTGTCCAGAAACTGAAACAAATACAAAGGTTCAAGAATTAGAATGGCACTGGATATCTCAACAGCAAATGGGAAGCCAGGGTAAAAATGAAGCAACGCTTTTTCAAAATTCTGAAGAAAACTGATTTCTAACTTAGAAATTCTAACCCAGACAAACTTTCAGTTAAGTATGAGGACAGAATTAAGATGTTTTCAGACTTACAGATATCCACAGCTGCTGAATGAAATAAAAAGTATGAAGTAGAGGAGTCCAAACAGCTTAAATGATGTGGTCACAGTAACAGTGAGGAATTTGTGGAGTACAGCGTCTTTCTTGTTTTTATCAATATGCTATGTGTAATGCCAGCTATGAAAATAAAAAGTCTTACTGTTAAAAAATATATATTTTCAGACTTACAAATTTTAGTAACTTACCTCAGATAAACTCATGCTCAAAAAATTCCTCAAGAAATCAAAACAAGGAAAAATCTAGAAAGCAGAAGATATGGAATAGAAGTAACAAAGATCTAGTACAGGAGAAGCCCCAGGATAAGGGCAGAAGGAATTCCCAGGATCCTAACTATGGACTACGTTCAAACAGTAACCAGTCTAGTTTGAGATGAGTTCGAAGGCTACAGGAAAACATTAGAAGAACCTGATAACATCTGATAATCTTGAGAGGTGAATATAGGGTTGAATTAGTAATTCTTACTTAGGAACACTAAACAAACAAAAATAAAACCACCCTTATTAGCACTAAGGGGGAAAAAAATGCGATAGAAAAATCATAGCTCACTATATAACGTTGGCTGTGAATTTTACGTACATGGTCCTAAGGTACACACTGAATACCTACCTAATCAAAATTACTATATTACTGTAGTGGAAGGATGAAGTAATAGGGAGAGGTGAATGGGGAAGTGGTTAAGGGGGAGAGAGGAGAAGAAAGCTAAATTCACATGCTAAGAAGTCGGGAAGTCAACAGATAATGCCTAGAATATAGTCCCTTGTGAGAAGAAGAAAATATGAAGATAAGGCAACTGCTTATTACTCAACAAATCTTAAGACTATTTACCCCGTTGAGCTATATGCAGGTATGGCACTAATAAAAACAGACATCTCATAAAACACTAGACGATATAAAACTGCACATGTTATGGTTCAGTTCAGTTGCTCAGTTGTGTCCAACTCTGCGACCCCATGAATCGCAGCACGCCAGGCCTCCCTGTCCATCACCAACTCCCGGAGTTCACTCAGACTCATGTCCATCGAGTCCGTGATGCCATCCGGCCATCTCATCCTCGGTCGTCCCCTTCTCCTCCTGCCCCCAATCCCTCCCAGCATCAGAGTCTTTTCCAATGAGTCACCTCTTCGCATGAGGTGGCCAAAGTACTGGAGTTTCAGCTTTAGCATCAGTCCTTCCAAAGAAATCCCAGGGTTGATCTCCTTTAGGATGGACTGGTTGGATCTCCCTGCAGTCCAAGGGGCTCTCAAGAGTCTTCTCCAACACCACAGTTCAAAAGCATCAATTCTTCGGCGCTCAGCTTTCTTCACAGTCCAACTCTCACATCCATACATGACCACTGGAAAAACCATAGCCTTGACTAGATGGACCTTGTTGGCAAAGTAATGTCTCTGCTTTTGAATATGTTGTCTAGGTTGGTCATAACTTTTCTTCCAAGGAGTAAGCGTCTTTTTATTTCATGGCTGCAATCACCATCTGCAGTGATTTTGGAGCCCAAAAACCTAAAGTCTGACACTGTTTCCCCATCTATTTGCCATGAAGTGATAGGACCAGATGCCATGATCTTAGTTTTCTGAATGTTGAGCTTTAAGCTATGGTTAAAATAATACAAAACATTTAATGAAAAAAAAAAAGTAAAAGTAAATGACTGGCTTTGCCAGGCGACAGGATCATCTGTGAAATTCTCTCTCGTTTCCAGGTTTCAGTAATGTCATTGTATCGCTTTTTAATTTTTAAACACATTTGACAAAAGTGCTATTGGTTGTTAGATGACATCCCTGTTTGCCTTTCTTTACAGCGCTCCCTCCTTCTCAATAGATACCACCCTACTTTTTACAAATGCCACCTGATCACCTCATCATCTTTCAGTCCTCTTTCCTTTCATCCCCAAACTCTCCTTCATGACTCTGTTTTATCTTACATGAATCATAAGGCCCTGAAGGTCATATCATGTCTTATCTTGGTACAACTAGCACTCCCAACAGAGCCTAGAACAGTACAGAGGCATTTAGTAAAAGAATTAATCATCCAATTGTTTATTTCGGTAAGAAATCTAAGTGCTTTTGTCAAATCTACCAAACTATGAAGGTTTTAAAAGGGGGGAAAGGCAAGAGGAACTTACAAGTTACACACAGAAGAGATTAGTGAAAGAAACGTAATTTCTTACTATTCAACTTTATTTTTTCTACTTGAACACTTTAAAAATAATCTACCTTTAACTTCTCTATATAACTCAGATTAACAAAGTAGTATTCAAATATCTAATAGGAACTTATCTAGATTACTTTAATGATAAAACATCTTCAATTCTTTATAAGCTAATGAAAGAGGCAGGTATCAAATCACTCTCCAAACTTTGATTTTGAAGAAAATGTACTACATTTTTTAGAAAAATTTATTCAATTATATTGAAAAAAACTGAATATTTTTCAGTAAGTCCTAGAGCTCTTGACCTGATATTCTGTCAACACAAACACTTTTAATTGTGATACCAGCAAACAGCCTCTATTTTTCTGCAGCACAAAAAACTTTGAAAAGTTGTTAAATGGTAAAGGGAATAAATTAATAAAAGCTGTTGAAAGCTTCATAAAACACAACTCCATGTTCATAATGGCCAGAAAGCACACAAAATGTATTTATACATTAACCTGAAATTTTAATCTTAAAAAAAGTCACAGAAAATTTACAATGGGGGACTTCTCTGGTGGTCCAGTGGCTGAGAATCCACCTTCCAATTCAGGGGATACAAGTTTGATCTCTGGTTGAGCAACTAAGATCCCACCTGCACTGGGGCAGCCGAGCCCACGAGCCACAACAAGGGAGCCGCTGTGCTACAACTACAGAGCACTTGTGCTCTGGTGTCCACAGGCCACAACCGGACAGAAGCCTGCACGCGACCACGCAGATCCTACACGCCTCGACTAAGGCCCAACACTGCCAAAAACAAACAAACATTTAAAATGTCAATGGGACTTTAATTCCACTGGAATATCAAAAGACATGGAACTGCTTATTACAGCTAAATATGAAAGAAACACACGTCATTCATGAAGTGGCATAAAATGTGTTACTGCCTCTTTTTTTGATAATAAGAAAATACAACTTAAGCTTTTTTGAAAAACACACATACAAGGAGACAAGAAAAACACCATCAACTTCACAACACTGTGTGATAATCTGTTAATATTTTGCAATACATTCTTCAAATTTGTTTTCCTTTACATGTATACCATTTTTACAAAACTGAGATCACACATTATACTGCTTTCCTCACTGAATCATATTTTGAACAGCATTCCATGTTATTAAATATTCTTCTACAGTATCAGTTTTAATGAGCATATGATATTTACTGTGTGAATATAATCTACTTTACTAATCTACTGGTGGACACAAACTGTTCATAATTATTTTAATTATAAACAATTTTAAACAAATAATCATTACTAAATTTGGGGGGTGAAATAACACTATCTTTGTTAATCAATTTCACAAGGTAAGTAAGAAACAAAAAGCATCTAACAATCTACCCACAGAATGTAAGCACAGCATACATTGTCTATGTTAAAAACAGTAACCTCGTAGAATTTTTAAGTGTAAGAAAAAACTGAGGTTATATAGGTAAGCCTCATATCCTTTGGCTTCCCTAGTGGCTCAGTAGGTAAAGAATCCACCTGCAATGCAGACACCAGGGTTCGATCCCTGGGTCAGGAAAATCAGCTGCAGAAGGAAGTGACAACCCACTCCATTATTTTTACAGGGAGAATCCCAGTGACAGAGGAGCCTGGCAGGGGGTGGCAAAGAGTTGGAGGAGCCTGGCAGGACCATGGGGTCCCAAAGAGTCGGACACAACTGAGTGCCTGAGCACACATGTCCCTTTTATTCTACAAACCATAGACACGTTTATTCCCTTCTTGAGAAATCAAATCCTCACCAAAGCATTTATTTTATGAACTGTAGAGAAACTAAAGTTATTCTTAATACAAAGGCAGTCCTTGCTTTGTATGGTTACCACACAATGCAGAATTTCAGTTACTGCAGTTTAGCTGAATAACCCAAGTCCCCCCAAAACATAGCTTAAATTTCAGTTATTGCAGTTTAGCTGAATAACCCAAGTCCCCCCAAAACATAGCTTAAATTTCAGTTATCATATTCATATTAACTGTAAATAACGGCATAAAGTCCAAACTTCACTGCTATCTCTTCAGTGCATAAATCTCTATGCAAACAGGCACATCATCATCAGTGATAAATCATGTCACTTCTCTAAAAGTCTGTCTATAGTTGGTCACTTAGCATCTGTTATGTAGTTCTCACATGGAGAGCAAAGGTACTTGCATAATAAATCCATGATATTTTATGAAAAAGGATAATCAAAAGAGGGAACTCATCAACAAAGATAAAAAATGTAGCAAACAAATGAAGAAATAATGCTAAATTCAAATTGAACATAAATGGAGATTTAGAAGAAACAGTTGACCATGGAAATATTGATATTACTATCTTTTTAAGAGACACTGCTGCTGCTGCTACAGTCACTTCAGTTGTGTCCGACCCTGTGCAACCCATAGACAGCAGCCCACCAGGCTCCCCGATCCCTGGGATTCTCAAGGCAAAAACACTGGAGTGGGTTGCCATTTCCTTCAAAGGCAGTCCTTGCTTTGTATGGTTACCACACAATGCAGAATTTCAGTTACTGCAGTTTAGCTGAATAACCCAAGTCCCCCCAAAACATAGCTTAAATTTCAGTTATTGCAGTTTAGCTGAATAACCCAAGTCCCCCCAAAACATAGCTTAAATTTCAGTTATCATATTCATATTAACTGTAAATAACGGCATAAAGTCCAAACTTCACTGCTATCTCTTCAGTGCATAAATCTCTATGCAAACAGGCACATCATCATCAGTGATAAATCATGTCACTTCTCTAAAAGTCTGTCTATAGTTGGTCACTTAGCATCTGTTATGTAGTTCTCACATGGAGAGCAAAGGTACTTGCATAATAAATCCATGATATTTTATGAAAAAGGATAATCAAAAGAGGGAACTCATCAACAAAGATAAAAAATGTAGCAAACAAATGAAGAAATAATGCTAAATTCAAATTGAACATAAATGGAGATTTAGAAGAAACAGTTGACCATGGAAATATTGATATTACTATCTTTTTAAGAGACACTGCTGCTGCTGCTACAGTCACTTCAGTTGTGTCCGACCCTGTGCAACCCATAGACAGCAGCCCACCAGGCTCCCCGATCCCTGGGATTCTCAAGGCAAAAACACTGGAGTGGGTTGCCATTTCCTTCTCCAGTGCATGAAAGTGAAAAGTGAAAGTGAAGTCGCTCAGTCGTGTCCGACTCTTAGCGACCCCATGGACTGCAGCCCACCAGGTTCCTCCGTACATGGGATTTTCCACCAAGAGTACTGGAGTGGGGTGCCACTGTAGATATGCATTTAGAGGAACTTAGTGAAAGGCAAATAAGGATAGTGGTTGTGTTGAAAATGATGAAGATGTCCTAGAGGAAGCATCACAGGCGCAAAAAAACACCAACTTTAAGTAAACCTCAGAGGTACTTTCACAACACTGGAAGCACAAAAGAGAAAGTACTGGAAGTTAATCCATATTTAGAAAGGAATATGACAATTCACAAAAGAAAAGAGGCCCACTCCATATTTTAAGTTATACAAGAAGTAAGCTTGAAACTACTCATGACAAATTTTTTATTACAAACAATAAAACACTAATTCTGATAATTTAAGTTATAGTGTACTACATGAACAGTATTATTGAGCATTTAAAGAAATATCGATAATCCACCATAAATTATATAGCATAATGCCAGAATTTGCATTCTAGGATCAAACACATATATACACACACCCATGAAGTGTATAAATAACACATACTAAATTATCTCCGGTTAATACTGTTTTTCCTTTTCCCACTTTAAATGTAGTAGAGCTGAGTATACTCCATGGATAAGGCCAGAGGTATGATTATCCTGATCCCATCAACACTGGTAGACGAAATCTGACAGAAAGCTGCAGAAGTAAGTCTAATATGCCAATCAGAATTGAGACGTGAATTCTAAGCACAAAATGTCAGCAGGAGGAAGGTGAAAAAAGTAAACACTAATTTTGACTCATCTTTTTAAATTTTTCCAACAAATTTCTAATTTCTACATTAATTTGGAAATAAAGCATAACCCACATCTTCCAACATATGTAATCAAAAAACAGGTCAGAATATGCACTGCATTTTTCCTATCAATTTTTTGGCCAATTATATTCTGATTTTTTCAACTTTTTTAAAATGAAGAAAATTTAACTTCTTCCTTGGAGTATTCTACTGTAACTGCACTAAACTGCAACATTAAAGTATTAATAATTGATTAAAGCCGGCCACTCAGTTAAACAACATTCAAAAGCTGGGGAAAAAATATTCAGACTAACATAGAATATCAGTCTTAAGTCTAGAAAAGAAGTTTTCTCCAATATATTAAGTTTCAAAAAGCCACTGCCAAGAGATAAAATCTTCTGAAGTAAGAATCAGCAGATGAGTGGCTGACAACCTCTAATAAAATCACACAAAGAACACTGGTATAGTAAAACTTTGATATGGCAAAGAACTACATCTGTGAGGTTACAAAGCTAAAAAGAAACCCTGTATAGCAAGTATTTATCACCCAGTATTACTCATCTATTAATCTCTATATGCCCATTAAGATATAACTTTTGAGAATCTATTTCCAGGTAGAAAGTTTAAAAAAAAAAAAAAAGGCAAAACTTTAAAAGAATGCCTACAAAAACATAAGATTTTAAGACATATAAACATTATTTGTATCACTAAGTACCATCTTAACAATAAACTGGTCTCTACTCTGACAGCATATATAACACACAGGCTTTAGGCCTCCTTAGAATTGATAAAGACACAAGGCACATCTCATTCCTTGTGAGGCTACCAATTATCACTTGTGCACATGTTTGCCAACAAGGTTCATCTAGTCAAAGCTATGGTTTTTCCAGTAGTCATGTATGGATGTGAGAGTTGGACCATAAAGAAAGCAGAGTGCCAAAGAATTGATGCTTTTGAACTACGGTGTTGGAGAAGACTCTTGAGAGTCCCTTGGACTGCAAGGAGATTCAATCAGTCAATCCTAATTTCCTAAAGGAAATCAGTCCTGAATATTCATTAGAAGGACTGATGCTGAAGCTCCAACACTTTGGCCACTTGATGAGAAGAACTGACTCATTGGATAAGACCCTGACGCTGGGAAAGATTGAAGGCAGGAGAAGGGGACAACAGAGGATGAGATGGCTGGATGGCACTACTGACTCAAAGGACATGAGTTTGAGGAAGCTCTAGTAGTTGGTGAAGGAAGCCCGGCGTGCTGCAGTCCACGGGGTCACAGACAGTCAGACATGACTGAGCGACTGCACTGACTTACAATGATAGAGGTTGATCTTTACAATGTTCCTCAATGAATATCTCAATTTTCCAACCTGGCTAAATTTGATCATGAAGTTGGCTCTCCAGTACTTTCATTTCAGACAGCACTGCCTTTATGAATATTGTTTGCTTTCAATTTACCCACAGCCTGTGCATATTATTTATGTCCAAAGGAGTCTCTTATTTGGGGAAGTCTTTTGGATATAGGAAGTTGGGTAGTTTCTGCTCTGGATTTCTACAGCTGCGGGTTCAATCTTTTGGGATTTTATGGTTTCATCCTCTACACACTCTATAACATTTAAAAACAAAACTAAAAAAAAAAAACAAAACAAAACTAAATACCTGACATCAAAATTCTGACCACCAAAGACACTATCAAGAGCATGAAAAACATCCCCCACAAAGGCAGAAAATATTTGCAAATCACATATCCAATATGGAATTAATATCTAAAATACGTAAAGAACTTGTACAACAACAAAAAAGTAAACAACTCATTTCAAAAACAAGAAAACACACAAATGACGGAGCACAGAAAAAGATGACCAACCATCACTAGCCATTAAGGAAATACAAATCAAAACTGCTATCCACTAGGGTGGCTAAAATAAGAAAGGCAAATAGGGACTTCCCTGGAGAATCCGCCCCGCAACGCAGCGGATGCGGGTCAGATCCCTGGTTGGGGAACCGAGTTCCACGTGCCACAACTAACAGAGCTCACGGGCCACAATGAAGATCCCATGTGCTGCAACTAAGACCCCACACAGCCAAATAAAAAATAAACACCAAAAACAAAGAAGAAGAGAAAAGAAAGACAAACAGCAAGTGTAGACAAGGTTATGGAAAAACTGCAATCTCATACACTGTTGGTGGGAGTGTAAAAACAGTGCAGCCACTTTGGAAAACAATTTGGCAGTTCATCAAACTGTTAAACGTTGAGTGGACAGTGACTCCAGCCATGAAATTAAAAGAGGCTTGCTCCTTGGAAGGAAAGCTATGACAAACCTAGACAGCGTATTAAAATAAAAAGCAGAGATATCATTTTGCCTACAAAGTCCATATAGTTAAAACGTATGGTTTTTTCAGTAGTCATGTACGGATGTGAGAGTTGGACCATAAAGAAGGATGAGCACCAAAAAATGGATGCTTTCAAACAGCGGTGCTGGAGAAGACTCCTTAGAATCCACTGGACTGCAAGGAGATCAAACTCATCAACCCTAAAGGAAATCAACCCTGACTATTCACTAGAAGGACTAATGCTAAAGCTGAAGCGCCAATACTCTGGCCACCTGATGCAAAGAGCTGACTCACTGGAAAAGACCTTGATGCAGGGAAAGACTGAGGACAGGAGAAGAGGGCAGCAGATGATGAAATGACTAGATAGCATCACTGACTCAATGGATATGAATCTAAGCAAACTCCAGGAGACAGTGAAGGACAGGGGAGCCTGGTGTGCTGCAGTCCATGGGGTCACAAAGAGTTGGACACGACTTAGTGACTAGACAACACTCCAAGGTATATATCAGAAGAACTGAAAGCAGGGTCTTGGAGAGATATTTGTATACCAATGATCCTGGAAGGATCATTCACAATAACCAAAAATAAAAACAATTCAAATGTCCAGATGAGTGGATAAACAAAATGTAGTATATACATACTATCCAGCCATAAAAAGGAAAGAAATCTGCTACCTGTTACAACATAGATGAACCTTGAAAACATTAGGCTAAGTAAAATGAGACATGAAAGGATAAATGTTGCATGATTTCACTTGAGGTACCTAGAATAGACAAATTCAGAGATAGAAGAAGAATAAAGGTTATCAGAGGCCTGGGGGGGTGCAGAAGTGAGGAGTTATTATTTAACAATTATAGAGTTTCTGTTAATGAACAAGTTCTTGAAATAGATACTAGTGATGGTTGCACAATATCATAAAATATACTTAATGGCAGTGAAGTATGTACTTTTAAATGGTACAAAGAGTAAAGTTCGTATTATATACAGTGTACTATAGTAGTTTACTATAGTAATAATAAATTACTGAAGTCAGAAAAAAAAATGACATATACACCCGAGTCTGTGAAGATGAGACAAAAATTCACATGAAACATTTCAGAAGTTCCTTACAACAAGGTTAAGACATAGTTGAAAATACTAGTCACAAAGCTATATTCCTATTACAATCAGCAATCATAATTGAGTACAATTTTGCTTTCTCTCATATGTATGAGAAAAGTATATTTATTTTATTTCTTAATATTAGGAATACACACACACAGCATTTAGAAAGGGTTTTACAGAAGTGCAAACATCAAATCAGTTTTCTTTTTTAACTATGAGGAAAAAATTTTGAAGGACTTGATAAATGTGAAAACTTTGAAAGGCTGAAAAACCCACTTGCAGTGTTTTCACTTGCATCAGTCAGTCAGTTCAGTCGCTCAGTCATGCCCGACTCTTTGCGACCCCATGAATCGCAGCACACCAGGCCTCCCTGTCCATCACGAACTCCCGGAGTTCACTCAAACTCACGTCCATCGAGTCCCTGATGCCATCCAGCCATCTCATCCTGTCGTCCCCTTCTCCTCCTGCCCCCAATCTCTCCCAGCATCAGAGTCTTTTCCAGTGAGTCAACTCTTCACATGAGGTGGCCAAAGTACTGGAGTTTCAGCTTTAGCATCAGTCCTTCCAAAGAACACCCAGGGCTGATCTCCTTGCAGTCCAAGGGACTCTCAAGAGTCTTCTCCAACACCACAGTTCAAAAGCATCAACTCTTCAGTGCTCAGCTTTATTCACAGTCCAACTCTCACGTCCATACATGACCACTGGAAAAACCATAGCCTTGACTAGACAGACCTTTGCTGGCAAAGTAATGTCTCTGCTTTTTAATATGCCATCTAGATTGGTCATAACTTTCCTTCCAAGGAGTAAGCGTCTTTTAATTTCATGGCTGCAATCACCACCTGTAGTGATTTTGGAGCCCCCAAAAATAAAGTCTGACACTGTTTCCCCATCTATTTCCCATGAAGTGATGGGACCAGATGCCACAATCTTCGTTTTCTGAATGTTGAGCTTTAAGCCAACTTTTTCACTCTCCTCTTTCACTTTCATCAAGAGGTTTTTTTAGCTCCTCTTCACTTTCTGCCCTAAGGGTGGTGTTATCTGCATACCTGAGGTTATTGATATTTCTCCCGGCAATCTGGATTCCAGCTTGTGCTTCTTTCAGCCCAGCATTTCTCATGATGTACACTGCGTATCAGTTAAATAAGCAAGGTGACAGTATACAGCCTTGACGTACTCCTTTTCCTATTTGGAACCAGTCTGTTGTTCCATGTCCAGTTCTAACTGTTGCTTTCTGACCTGCATACAGATTTCTCAAGAGGCAGGTTAGGTGGTNCGTTTCTCATGATGTACTCTGCATATAAGTTAAATAAGCAGGGAGACAATATACAGCCTTGACGTACTCCTTTTCCTATTTGGAACCAGTCTGTTGTTCCATGTGCAGTTCTAACTGTTGCTTCCTGACCTGCATACAGATTTCTCAAGAGGCAGGTTAGGTGGTCTGGTATTCCCATCTCTTTCAGAATTTTCCACAGTTTCTTGTGATCCACACAGTCAAAGGCTTCGGCATAGTCAATAAAGCAGAAATAGATGTTTTTCTGGAACTCTCTTGCTTTTTTGATGATCCAGCAGATGTTGGCAATTTAATTTCTGGTTCCTCTGCCTTTTCTAAAACCAGCTTGAACATCAGGGAGTTCACGGTTCACATATTGCTAAAGCCTGGCTTGGAGAATTTTGAGCATTACTTGACTAGCGTGTGAGATGAGTGCACTTGTGCAGCAGTTTGAGCATTCTTTGGCATTTCCTTTCTTTGGGATTGGAATGAAAACTGACCTTTTCCAGTCCTGTGGCCACTGCTGAGTTTTCCAAATTTGCTGGCATATTGAGTGCAGCACTTTCACAGCATCATCTTCCAGGATTTGAAATAGCTCAGCTGGAATTCCATCACCTCCACTCACTTTGTTCGTAGTGATGCTTCCTAAGGCCCACTTGACTTCAGATTCCAGGATGTCTGGCTCTAGGTGAGTGACCACACCATTGTGATTACCTGGGTCGTGAAGATCCTTCTTGTACAGTTCTTCTGTGTATTCTTGCCACCTCGTCAAGTGCCTATCTTCCAATAAATTCTTCTAATGCATACTGAACTGCTATGCAGTATAGTTCTCTTGGACCTATAATTGTAACCTTCACTTACATTCCTACAAAGTTTGAGGTATGAGCCACATGTTATTTAAACATTCAGATGAAGACATGGAAATGAAATTTAAAAGGTACCGTCCCTTGGTATCTGTGGGGGACTGGTTCCAGAATACCAAAATCCACAAATGCTCAAGTCCTTTAAGTTAAATGGAGCAGTACAATGAATACAGTCAGTCCTCCTTATCAGCAGACACAAAACCCACAAAACACAGAGGGCCAAGTGTGTATCTTAAAAGAAAACTAAGAAATAACTATTGATTTTATATAAAGTACAACACATCATAATCATGTAGACACCGATGACTATAACCATCTGGTCTCTTGTGCTGTGTACTCAGTCAGTGAGTCATGTCTGACTCTGCGACCCCACCAGGCTCTTCTGTCCATGGGGATTATCCAGGCAAGAATACTGGAGTGGGCTGCCATGCCCTCCTCCAGGGAATCTTCCCAACCCAGGGATTGAACCCAGGTCTCCCACGCTACAGGCAGATTCTTTACTGTCTTAGCTACCAGATCACCCAAGAAATGCTGAACATCTACCTGTGCAAAGTGACTTTTTTTTGAAAAAAGATTCCTCCTTGAGAAACTTGCACTCTAGCAGGAAGATTGAATTAATACACATACAACAACATCATACATATATAGAGATACTGAAATAATAAGTATACAAATTAAGAGTCACAGGAATTCAAGGGTAGTAAGCTCTGGATAGTTCAGTAATGTTCTAGAGAAGATAGGAAGATTTAGGCAAAGTCTAGAAGTTCAAAAAGATGAGTAGAATGGGAACAAACCATTCATACTCCAGCTTCATCAGGCTTGTCCAACACTTCACACAATATAAAATTATTAAAATAGATGAAAGTAGAGAAAACGTCACCCAGGCAAATGACAGAAATTTGAAATGAGGAGAACCAACCAATTAGCCCAGATAATGCTTATTATGGAGAAGTTAAAAATTTTTAAGTAGGAGTAATATCAAGTTGTATAAATCATTTGGAAAACATTCCTAAAGATTACATGGACTTCTGACATGACTTTTTCCTTGTATCTATTCATACTAGTATTTACAGCTTATGAGAAATATGAGTGTCTCAGAACCATTAAAACTTTTTGCTCATCTGCAGAAAGTGGGCACTCAAACTTAATAAGGTGCGAATTGTAACACAAATTAGAAATCTACTAGTCCTTGCACATCGGAGAAGGTAATGGCACCCTACTCCAGTACTCTCGCCTGGAAAATCCCATGATGGAGGAGCCTGGTAGGCTCAAGTCCATGGGATCGCGAAGAGTCAGACACGACTGAGCGACTTCACTTTCACTTTTCACTTTCATGCACTGGAGAAGGGAATGGCAACTCACTCCAGTGTTCCTGCCTGGAGAATCCCAGGGACGAGGGAGCCTGGTGGGCTGCCATCTCTGGGGTCGCAGAGGGTCGGACACGACTGAAGCGACTTAGCAGCAGCAGTCCTTGCACATAAGGCTGTGTTTCTGTTTTCCTTCATATTTTCTATGAAGTGCTTCATGGATTCCAATAATTTTAGTTGAGAGGCAGTTTGTAACTCAATTTAAAATATTTATATCCCTGGAGCATTCAAATATTTGCATAAATGTCATGAAACAACCATAATTTATCCTGTAGAAACAGTTTACCATATTATTACTATTAGCTTTATTCTGTCAGCTTTCTTCATAATTCAAAAGGCACTAAGCTGGCCCATTCATTCTGTGAACATTTTAATATAAGCCCTGCCAGGTACCTCTAGATCCCAGAGTTCTCATTCTCAAGCATTTCAGAACTCAACATAAAGTAGAGGTGACAAGTAAACCAGCAGCTATGATGCAGTGGAGCAACTACTACAGTAAAAGGGCATTACAGCAGGAGCAGCATCAGGGAAGGCTTCTCAGAGGACTTGATGCCTGGGCTCAGTTTTGAGGGAAGAGGGATGAGGATCTGATGAGGGAGCTAGTACAGGAAGAAAGATGCACATCAACTCATGCCAGCCTCTATGTCAGCTTCTAGAAATAAAAATAATACACACTGACCCTAATTTCAAGACATTAGTAATCTTCTCAAGAACTTACTTCATAGAAAAAAGGCTTAAAATTTGGCCTTAAAAATGAGTTTACACTCAACTTTTTAACAAATGAGTTCACTGTGCACAAAAAGGCAAATATTACATGATCCTATTTACATGAGACTCAAAAAATAGACAAAACTACGCTATAGTGACAGACGTCAAAACACTGGTTACCTCTGAGGGGTAGTATCAACTGGGAAAGGGCAGGAAGGAGCCTAGTGGGGTGTGGGAAGTGTTCTTTTTCTAGATTTTACATGGCGGTTACTTGGGTACACATCTAAAATTTCATCAAGCTGTACAGTGAGACTTGTGCACTTAACTATGTGTAAGTGATAAGAAAGTACTCCACATTTTCAAAGGCAAAGAGTATTCAGGCAAGGACCAAATCACAGAAACTACGAATGCTTGTCATGCTACACTGACTTTAAACCATAGGGTACAGGTACCTTCCACTGAAAGGCATTTGAGAATTTCAGAAAGACTATACTGGTGGAAAAATAAATAATGGATTATGGGTATGAGATTAATAGTCTAGGAGACAGATGAAGGTCTTTTCTAAGGCAACAACTTTAAAGGTGGAAAAGGAACAGAAGATAATAAGAAGGCGGCACCAAAGGGACACTGTGACTGATTAAATATGAACAGAGGAAAGAAAGGAAAAGTCTCAACTGATGACTAGGTTTCTGGCCTGGGCCCATGGGTAAATCGCAGACATATGCATTATAAAAGGCAGATTTGTAGAAAAAGAAGTTGCATTTAGTTTTACACTCTACTGAAATAAGAAATATGCTCCAATCAAAATGGAACATTTTTCTATGAGATGTTACTCACTGCCAAGTGTTCATTCAGATGATGTCTTATTTCTTTGTAATTTAAATATATTTGCTTGGTAATCACCTGTCAACTTCTATTTGAATCTCTAAGATGGTACCAGTGATATGACAATATAAAATGGATCCACCATTAGGTAATTCCTCCTTACTACGCCTTCAAACTTATAAAGAATAGGCAATTTGTCCTTCCATAATCAGCTTTAAAGAGGTCGAGTCAACATCTGACAAAATGAATAACTTCTGATCTATAAAATTCCACACAGTGAAAGACCTCATTTATAGATGCTTACATAAATTAAAGAATCTCTAAACCAGAATTATTAATCCAACAACTGTTTTAAACCCATCACAGTTTCCCGCCACAGCTTCCCACCAATAGATTCCAAAACCAACTTTAAAGCAGAGCCAAAAATGACATAATAGCATGTCTAATACAACTAACCACTTTTTATAAAGTAAAGTGAAAGCGAAAAGTGAAAGTGAAGTCGCTCAGTCGTGTCCGACTCTTTGCGACCCCATGGACTGTAGCCTATCAAGCTCCTCCGTCCATGGGATTTTCCAGGCAAGAGTGCTGGAGTGGATTGCCATTTCCTTCTCCAAGGGAACTTCCCGACCCAGGAATCGAACCCAGGTCTCCCGCATTGCAGGCAGACGCAAAGTAAAAGATACATTTAAATACATATATACTATAGATATGAAAACATGAGTTTTGGTCTCCGGGCACACACACACATATATCCAAACCAAGCTTCCTCTAAAAATTCAATCTAGTTTTTAGAAAAGATTGCTTTGATATGCAATTCACTCATTCAACAAATATGTATTGAGGACTTCCCTGGTAGTACAGTGGGTAAGAATCTGCCTGCCAATGCAGGGCACATGGGTTCAGTTCCCCTCCGGGAAGACTCCACATGCTGCAGAGCAACTAAGCCCATGTGCCACAACTACTGAAGCCTGTGCACCTAGAGCCTGTGCTCCCCAAGAGAAGCCACCGCAAGGAGAAGCTTGTGCACCACAATGGAGAGTAGCTCCTGCTCGTCACGACTAGAGAAAGCCCAGCACAGCATCGAAGACCCAGTGCAATCAAAAATATGTAAGTAATTCTTAAAAACAAAAAATCTATAGAGTAGCTAATATATAACAGGCCCTGTGTAAATGCTAGGGATACAGCAGTGAGTAAAACATACATGTCCCACCCTCGTGGAATTTTATACCTTAGTAGTAGTGGTACATTGTCATTTAGTCACTAAGTCGTGTCTGATTCTGCAATCGCTTAGACTGTTGTCTGTCAGGCTCCCCTGTCCATGGGATCTCCCAGGCAAGACTATTAGAGTGAGTTGCCATTTTCTTCTTGAGGGTAATCTTCCTGACCCAGGGATTGAACTCACATCTCTTATGTCTCCTGTATTAGCAGGTGGATTCTTTACCACTGAACTATATATGATCATGAAAACTCCATTCTAGGGCAATGTCTTCCTTCCACCCCAGTCTCCCTAACTGATTACTGCAATGAATCTTCCCAGAGCCTTAAATTAAGACCCTCATGACTGGAGACTAAGTGTAAGGATTATTCAATAGGAACTTCAAGATAATTAGTTGATTAAAACATAGAAGGCCTCTCAGATACTAAAGACTAGAGAAATAATAATTTTAAGGAAAGCAACAGTTTAGGGCCTTCCCTGGCAGTCCAGTGGTTAAGACTCCAAGCCTTGACTGCAGGGGGGCACAGGTTCAATCCCTGGTTGAGAAACTAAGATGCCACATTCTGTGTGGTGTGGCCTCACCGAAATGGAAGGGTAAATCAAGAAAGAGGAAAGGAGGTATACAGACAATAGGATCCAACACAGGATAGCAGAGGAGATCTCCAGGACAGCAGCGAGGCTGGAAGGGCAAGGGCAAAACATACAGACTGGAGTAAGCCAGAAGGCTCCAGGAAATGTACGCATTGCAGGCAGACGCAAAGTAAAAGATACATTTAAATACATATATACTATAGATATGAAAACATGAGTTTTGGTCTCCGGGCACACACACACATATATCCAAACCAAGCTTCCTCTAAAAATTCAATCTAGTTTTTAGAAAAGATTGCTTTGATATGCAATTCACTCATTCAACAAATATGTATTGAGGACTTCCCTGGTAGTACAGTGGGTAAGAATCTGCCTGCCAATGCAGGGCACATGGGTTCAGTTCCCCTCCGGGAAGACTCCACATGCTGCAGAGCAACTAAGCCCATGTGCCACAACTACTGAAGCCTGTGCACCTAGAGCCTGTGCTCCCCAAGAGAAGCCACCGCAAGGAGAAGCTTGTGCACCACAATGGAGAGTAGCTCCTGCTCGTCACGACTAGAGAAAGCCCAGCACAGCATCGAAGACCCAGTGCAATCAAAAATATGTAAGTAATTCTTAAAAACAAAAAATCTATAGAGTAGCTAATATATAACAGGCCCTGTGTAAATGCTAGGGATATAGCAGTGAGTAAAACATACATGTCCCACCCTCGTGGAATTTTATACCTTAGTAGTAGTGGTACATTGTCATTTAGTCACTAAGTCGTGTCTGATTCTGCAATCGCTTAGACTGTTGTCTGTCAGGCTCCCCTGTCCATGGGATCTCCCAGGCAAGACTATTAGAGTGAGTTGCCATTTTCTTCTTGAGGGTAATCTTCCTGACCCAGGGATTGAACTCACATCTCTTATGTCTCCTGTATTAGCAGGTGGATTCTTTACCACTGAACTATATATGATCATGAAAACTCCATTCTAGGGCAATGTCTTCCTTCCACCCCAGTCTCCCTAACTGATTACTGCAATGAATCTTCCCAGAGCCTTAAATTAAGACCCTCATGACTGGAGACTAAGTGTAAGGATTATTCAATAGGAACTTCAAGATAATTAGTTGATTAAAACATAGAAGGCCTCTCAGATACTAAAGACTAGAGAAATAATAATTTTAAGGAAAGCAACAGTTTAGGGCCTTCCCTGGCAGTCCAGTGGTTAAGACTCCAAGCCTTGACTGCAGGGGGGCACAGGTTCAATCCCTGGTTGAGAAACTAAGATGCCACATTCTGTGTGGTGTGGCCTCACCGAAATGGAAGGGTAAATCAAGAAAGAGGAAAGGAGGTATACAGACAATAGGATCCAACACAGGATAGCAGAGGAGATCTCCAGGACAGCAGCGAGGCTGGAAGGGCAAGGGCAAAACATACAGACTGGAGTAAGCCAGAAGGCTCCAGGAAATGTTTTTTTCTAATATGGTGAACTGAGTGAACATCTGAGGTCTATTAACATATGGAACAGATTTAACATTTGGTGGCAACTCTAGGGGTTGAGTTACAGTAAATAGAAACCTACACAAATAAAAGCAATTAATAAGGAAATATTTAAGAGGAAATAGAGTGTACAGGAAAAGGAAAGTAATCCTATTAATAGTATATTAAATAGCTTAGCTGAGAAGAGCACTTACAAAGGCCTAATATATAAACAGTTAACAACTATCTCTAAACAAAATTAAAATATACACACGCTAAGAAGAGAAAATGGGAGGACAGGAGCACATATGTGTGTTGGGGACTGGTAGTAGTGTTAAAAAAAAAACCAAGTCCTCATATTATTTCAAGACATAACGACCAAATTAATAAATTTAAAGTGTTCAAAGTATTGGCTGATGACTAGAGGAAAACTGGATAGATGAAAACTGGGAGAGAGAATAACAGTACTATTGTTTCCATAACAAGCCCTGTAAAATCATTTGATTTTAAATTATGTGCATATATCATTGTGATAAAGATTAAAACTAAAAGACTAAGAGAAAGAAAGGCATTAGCTGTGGAGTTTAAGAAAAATAATCCTAATTTTTTTTAAAAAGCTATTCATAAAATTTAGTTTAAAATCATTTGGATTATTTACAACCAGTGAGAACGCTCTATATGTGAATTTTATTCTCGGCTTCCAAGGTAACTCTGTACAACACTTGAAGCATATAAGTTTCCAACTCTAACCTCATATCCAGCAATAGAATGATACTTGTCATTATGGATGAAAAGTATATGAATATCAATGTATAAAAATAAATTGAAAATAAATCTTTTCCCCAAAAATCACTTCATGAACAAAATTTCTAAATACTATGTATTACTAAAAGACATTCTTAAGCGTTCATAAACACAATACTGACTGCCATTCCAGTCTCTCAATGACTACTCAGGAATGTACATTATTAAATACCTGAACTAAACACACAAAATTATGTATTAATTTTAAGGATTCCATGTTTTTAACTACGATTCAAAACCTTTAGCAATTTTTTTCAAAGTTGATGCAAGGAAAAGAAATTCTGGGATGGACATATTGCTCAGTATACTCATCCTGTCAGCACTTGACTCTTTACCCTCCACAAACATTATGTGGTTCTCCAAATCTTCTCTCCATCATTTATATATTCACCCAATCACGCAATATTTGCTGAGCACAAAATACACCAGGTACTGAACTTATCTTGGTACTGAGAATGCAGCATCATGACTGACAATAAATATAACAATCACAAGTTGTGAACTGTGCAGAACAGCGCAACACTGACAGAAGACCACTTCACGTAAGATGATACAAGAAGGCCGATTGGAGGCAATCAGAGCTGGGACTTCAGGCATGAAAAATGAGCCAGACATGGGAAAATTTGTAAACAGTTTTTCCAGGCTGAGAGGAAAACAGGTTGACAGAAAGGGATGACAGGATCCCGTCTGAATATTATGATTACACTGGCTGCTATGTAAAACTAGGAAACCACGTGAACTGGCAAGAGATGATGGCCACTGAATAGTGGCGGTGAAGACGAGCAGACGTTAACAGACTGGACTAGACAACAAACCGGGCGACAGACTCGAACTGGGGACCAGAGGATAGGTCAGATGGTGAGAGAGGAAGCAAGGATGTCTATCGATCTTTGGCTTTAGGAACTATGCTGCAATAGTGGTGGTGCCATTTACTGTCACATGGAAGACTAGGCAAGGCCTAGCTCGATACAAGAGTCCTTCTCACAGTGCAATCTCTCTAGACTCTTACAAGATATTAGGAAAAGGCAAGACACCACAGCATACCTTAAAAGGTTTTTTCTGCAAGGGGTAAGATGTTAACACAATCTAACTTTATAGAAATGAAACAGAAGGAGAAATTCCTCTGTAACACCTCACAGTTTTGCTCCTAATACTCCAACCACCATCAATTTTCCTGAACCTTGTTCACAAGATAGTGATAAACATGGGATTTCTCTAAAATAAAGAGAGCCTTATATTAATATTAAATTCCTAATCAAAATGGGTGACAAGGGAAGGCCTTCATCTTTGAATAGATGATCTTCTAACAGAACGCCTCTGACTATAACAGTAAATATCATAAAGCTGGTTTTGTCAGGTTTTGGGGTCAGTAATCAACTATCTACCTCTGACCTCCAAGAGCTCCTTCTTAGTAGAAGAAAGCAAAGAGGCTGAGTGGGTGGCCCAATTTAAACACAAATATCATGAAGCCCAAAAGGTAAAAACAGAAGCATAAACAAGCCCTGAAAAGAGAAGTCACGCTTTCTGGAAATGGTATGGAAAGAACTGTCATCAACAAAGATCTACTGTATAGCACAGAAAACTCTAATCAATTTCCTGTAATAACCTAAATGGGACAGGAATCTGAAAAAGAATAGATATATGTCTACATGAATACTGAATCACTTTGCTGTTCACTGGAAACTAACACAACATTATAAATCAACTATACTCCAAAGTAAATTTTTTTAATGTAAGATATAATTTTACAAAAGAACTCAGTCCCATCTTAGCCTTCTCAGTACCACTATCAAACCACCAACTTTTAATTCATAAATAAATCTCTCTCCACCTCTGCAGCTGGCTAACAATGGAGTTTAAACTCTCAGCATTAAACTCTAGTGCTCCAAAAACAGATTTTCTACAGCCACAGCAACAAAAATATTCACATTCCTAACTCTTCCAGTGACCTATCATAAAATCAAGGGTCAAAAACCTTCCCTGTCTCCTGAGAAAACACCTGGCTATAGGCTGGTCACAATATTCCCAACTCTAAGGAACTTACACATCTTTTTGGAAGGCAACCCTAAATGCTGTCACTGTGAAGTCTCACTAACCGAGCACAAAGGCAAACAATGAACAAGAAAAAACAAACAACAGCTGTCCAGTCTGGTAAATGGGGAGGCCATTAACAGTCAAGTGATGTCACCTCATTTTGCTCATCCCCCCCAAATCCAGGGTTCACTGGTGTATTTATCTCCTCTTTGTCACTGACACTCCATATGGAGTGTCAAACTGGAGATTATGAAGAACAGTATCTTTGTAACTACTTAGGTGACTACATATAAGCAAACTAATCCAGTGGCTAAGACTCCATGCTCCCAATGCAGGGGTGTGACCCCATGGACTGTAGCCCACCAGACTCCTCTGTCCATGGGGATTCTCCAGGCAAGAATATGAGAGTAAGTTGCCAGGCCCTCCTCCAGGGGATCTTCCCAACCCAGGGATTGAACCCAGGTCTCCAACCTTGCAGGAGGATTCTTTAGCATCTGATCCACCAGTGAAGCCCCCCAATGCAGGCAGGTAGGTTCAGTCCCTGGTCAGGGATTTAGAGCCCACATACTGATCTAGAGTGCACACACTGCAACTAAGACCTGGTACAGCCAAATAAACATTTTTTTTTAACTGCTCTATTTTTCTCCTTTACATATAATAACAGTTGATGAGGCATACTTGCAAAAGGCTAGACCTACCATTGCAAACTAATGCTAGAGAGTTCACTGGTAAATTTAGCAAATATCGATGAAGGCAAATTGGTGTCTTAATAAAAGAGAACAGTGCATCCAAGAAAGTACCAACTGTGAGATTTAACTTCCATTTATACAATGATATGTTATACCTAAACCAGGTAACATCACATCAGGGTTAGTATAATACTAATGAAAATTTAATTTTAATACTATAAAACATTTTATAAAATACTATAAAATCTTGGTTGAAGAGTCAATGTCTTAGAGCACATTAGAGTTGGTGGGTAAGAAAAATGAGAAGTTTTGCAATCTTCAACTATTACATGCTTAATTATTTCACTAGCAAACACAATGACCTTTAAGTGCTAAATTCTTTAACAAACAATTATTGAGCACATACTATGAAATGAGTGTGGTGGCAGGGCACTTCCAGGTCACCAAATACTCCCACACACTTTGCACTCCCACAGTAAGCCCTTCTATAGTGCTGTAGCACTTAATATATTGTGTCAATTATTTATAAATTTAAATTCTTACATAAAACATTTAGAAGTTATTATGCCCATTATCAAATAAACCCAAAAAAAAGAACCTTAAAATAGAATTCCTAATATTGTATTCCCACCTCCCATGGATAGTCCTACATACACTTTTGAAGTATATACTGTATATTTTAGTGGAGAGCATTGACCCAGGTTATAAGAGGGGGGGTACCAAGTCATCTCTGTTCCTTCAATGTCTAAGTAGCCAATGCTCAGTAAAAATGTGCTGAATGTATGAGGAAAGACACACTTCAAAACATGAATCCACAACAAAACTTTCTGACATCACCTAGCTGCTTAGTCTAATATAACTGCCAAACTCTACTCAAAGAAAAGGACTGGAAGAAATTTACCCACTGTATTGTATTACCACAACTTAAAAGCTAAGGTGGCTCAGATGGTAAAGTGTCTGTCTACAATGCGGGAGACCCAGGTTCGATCCCTGGATGGGGAAAATCCCCTGGAGAAGGAAATGGCAATCCACTCCCGTATTATTGCCTGGAAAATTCCATGGACAGAGGAGCCTGGTAGGCTACAGTCCATGGGGTCGCAAAAAGTCAGACACGACTGAGCAACTTCACTTAAGGACAATTTTAATTTAGACAATACTTAAAAAAAAAAAAAAAGCCTTATAATTCTGTTTCCAGAATGATGCAAGGAAAGGAGGAGCATGAAAAAAGAATTTAAAAACTGGAGAAGACATTCTGAGTTCTGAAATGCTCTAAACTGCAACTCCTTCCATTTGTTTGTTTTTTTTTTTTAATGCTATGCTCCAAGCATTTAGAATACATTTTTAGGAATACACGGCCACAAACTTAAGATGAAATAAAGAACTGAAGTAAAGAGACGCAGAACTTATCTGCTAAAATTTTCACTATTCATAAAGTATAGTAAGTATATTATACTTTAGATAATATACGCAATTTAACTAGAGTCAAGCTTTCAAGGGAAAGCTTGTGTTCTATTTAAGAAAGATAGAGATACAAGCCAAAAATAAAAGCTACCACTAATACATGTCCTTTGAAAAAAAAAAGGTTAAGGTATACTTTAAGGAAACTATTAATTTTTATTAAGCTGATATACAGTGTAGCTAAAATAGTATCCAAAAGCAATCTTCTAATTTCCAGAGCTTCTGAAATGTAAACAAGAAGTCACTAGACTGCACTTTCACTCAGGTCCAGTAGGTGTTATCTGTCGTTAACATAACACTGCATTTCCAAGGCCCCATTCTGCAAGATAAACAGCCCGTAACTCCATATTTGAAGGTGGCAATAGGTACTTTTTTTTTTAATATCACCTAATTATGGTTAGGCATTATTTAGGGATCACTACTTTTAAGTAAAGCCAAGCAAGTAGGTATTGTAGTACTTTGTCAAGATAGCTTTTTACTTGTACAATGATTCATATAGCACACACTGTGTATTTGTCCTATCACCTCCCCATTCACCTGATACAATATAAGCAAGCAGCCAAGACTAACAGGTGTAAGTTTTAGAACCTATTTAGATTATTCACATGCCTCAAAAAAGTTCTCAAACAATTTTCTAGCTCTATCAAAAGCTTTATAAATTCCTTCTACAAGCTTACTAAAAAAATTCTATATCAAAGTCTGACATTTAACAAACAGTATTACATTCAAAAGAACTACCCACTTTATTTATTTTTATTTAAAAAAAACTCACCTCTTCTCAATGTCATGTGGCAGCCTAGATGGGAGGGAGTTTGAGGGAGAATGGATATAGGCATACATACGGCTGAGTCTTTTCACTGTTCACCTGAAGCTATCACAACACTGTTAATTGGCTATACCATAATACAAAATAGAAAGTTGTTTTTAAAAAAAGCTCCTGGTTTACACTTAGAAATGCTGTTTTATCAACAGCTTGCTTCTCTTTCTTGCCTTAATTTTCCTCTGCAGCAAATATGATAAAACATATAAATTCAAACAAGTTGAAGATTTTAACGAATATTTTGCCACCTCTTCAAAGATGTTTTTTAAAATTCAACAAGCAGACTCCTACCAAATTGAACGAAGACCTTCAGTCAAATCAGTTTAAAATACACCAATTGTTAATTTCCCTTATATTTACAAAGGTAGAATCTTACTTTATATGCGACTAGAGTTAGATAAAAATTTAATTTCAGAATTCCTTAATGTCAGTTAAATCACCCTCAAACTTAAACTAAACACCTCTAAACCTTGAAGCTGTAAATCAGTTTGAAGTCCTCTTTCACTGCCATGTAAGCCATTGCCTAATTGAGGCCAGACCTGTCAGGCTCAACAGCATCCCGGAAATGACTAGTCTACTACAGCTGGAAACACATCAAGAATTTGGAATATTTCTCATATTGAAGGAAGGAAAAAAGTTCAAGCAAGATTGCCCATTATAACAATCAGCATACTGTTCCACAGAGTGAAAAAAGACCTAAAAGGCGTTTTTTTGTTATTCTGGTCATTTCACAAGAATCTCTCAAAATTCTGTATGTAGTTTCAGGTGATGGCCCAATGAACTTACCCTTTCCTTCCAACATACGAACAAGAGTTCGCTACTAAATTCTCATATTGAATGCCTGTCTTGTAATCCAGTTTTTTTTCTTCAGCTACTAATACCATCACCTGGAGCATGGTTGGTTTCTTGACTTAGAAACCTGTTAACAATAATGCCTAACACTTAAGCTACTTAATGGTTTGTGTTTTTTTACTTTATACCAAGAAACACAAGCACAAACGCAAGCGTGCGCGCGCGCGCGCACACACACACACACACGCTCTCTCTCTCTCAAATCCCAGTCATGAAAAATTAAGTCACATTCCGGCCATAAGCTGAGCAATAGACACTTCGAGTTAGCGTGTGCTTTAGTGATCATGGACAGTGGTATCAGATTAAGTGGTAGGGGGGTTGGGGCTGTTAACAACATACTGTGCCTCAGAGCCAATAAGCAGCAGGCTACAACTGGCAGCAAGAAGGCCGGTCTCTAAAGGGAGCTATAACACAATATCAGAATGCTGGATTTCCGAATGCCATTTTATGGGGAAGGAGGGGAGGCGAACTAGGGATCAAGTGCAATGAAAGGTTCTGACCAATGTCTGAGGCGATGAAACCGAAGACAAGGTCTTGTGGCAACACCAGCTGTCCAGTCTCATCTCACCTCAAACACAACTCAATTTCAGGTCGTTCTCATCAAAGTCAGCCGCTCAAAGGGTGAGGGGGTGGCAGGCAGTGGATGGTGACAGCCCCCCAAGAGACTGGCAAAAAGCCTTTGGAAACGGCAGAGACGGCACACAACTGGAAGGGGCTTCTGCTAGCGAACAGAGAGCACTGCAGCCGCCTTCCCCCTGCCTTCCAGCCAGGGCTGTTAGGTACGAGGTTAGGATGTCGCTGGAGGGTCTATAACGAATGATAGGAGAAAATGGCAGTAAAGGATAAGGGGGGCTGGAAAGGGCTGGTGCCACCCAAGGAAAAAGGGGAGGAGGACTTCCCTGGACACATCCAGAACAACGCCACCAGAGAGCACGGTCAGCGCCCTGCCAGCGCCTGACACCCCTCTCTCTGGGAAAGCTTTGCCCCCGTCCACACGATCCCAATCCCCAAACACTGCTCCCATCCGACCCTGCNTTTCACTTTTCTCTTTCATGCATTGGAGAAGGAAATGGCAACCCACTCCAGTATTCTTGCCTGGAGAATCCCAGGGATGGGGGAGCCTGGTGGGATGCCGTCTATGGGGTCACACAGAGTCGGACACGACTGAAGTGACTTAGCAGCAGCAGCAAGTGTAATTATGTTCATTTAGTAATTCATTTATTTAACAAACATTTGTCAATAAACATTTTGTATAAGAAATCAGGGTGTGTGATGACACTGCCTCAGATTTGTTATCTGCCCATGAAAGGCTTCCCAGGTTGACACTAATCTTAGTGCAGTCACCTCAACTGAGGAACTTTTAAGTTTACCAACTCCATTTTATCATGTTGATCAGTCTCTCACAGACTGGCTTATGTTACTCAAATGACCATGAAACAGAAGACCTTTGTTTCTGACCATGATGGAATAAAAGGGGCCGAATTTACCCTTCTGCCATAAACAACTAGGAAACTAAACAAAATATAGAAAACTATTATTTTTAGGCACTGGACAATAGACGGTCCAGAACTGACATCGTTGAGAGAAGAAGAACAAATGCTGTGAGTTCCACAGTTGTCCTGGCTTTATGCCTAAGGGCACATTCTGGATCATAAATTCTGAACGTGGCAGAACACAGCAGACTCACTGAGTTGAGGAGACAGAGATTGGCGTTCATGGTCCCTGTGGTAGCTGGATGTTGCTAGACAGAATAGCAAAATGAAAGAAGGAATGTATTAAAAGAACTCCAAAAGTCTGCACAGGGCTTTGATTCTTTGCTGAATATGAATGTGGCCCAGAATGATAGAGTTAAATTCCAGGAGAATGAGCATGGAATAATCAAAGAGATATAACTGAACAATTCCCAGGGCTCTTACCGGGCTAGGAAATGTTCTGACCAGTGAGAGAAGAAAGACCTCATTGACTACTTAAGACAGGAGAGACCTCAGAAATGTCAGACATTACCAACTGATCTGTATTAACTCTATAGTAAGCTATACTCTAGACTTGCTTTAATAAAACTTTAAAACAAGCTTTCAAAAACATCAAACTAATTTGAAAGTGATCCTAACCCTCCTGGTAAAACAGCTGCCTGTGATCTTCAAGGGAAGACTACAAAATTCAGGCATTCAAGTCTGTAACATCCCAGCATCTGATAAAAAAATGACCGTATGTACCAAGAAGCAGGGAAAAAAATAGCCGAACCAGGAGAAAACTCAGACAACAGAAACAGACTCAGAAATGATAGAGATGATGGAACTGGCGGACAAGAATGATAAAACAACTATGATAATTATATTGGGGTATTTAAAGGAAAACAGACATAATGAGAAAAGAAATGGAAGATATAAGGACCAATGAAACTACTAAAGGTGAAAACTATAATATCTGAAAGGAAAAAGTCAACATGGCAGCTAGCTTCCCCCAAAGCAAGCAATCAGAGAGAAAAAAAAATGGCAAAAAAAGAAGGCACATGCTTTTTATGACCTAGTATATTCCTTTCTTATTTGCAGTAATATGATCTATGTTGGTTTAGTCGCTCAGTCGTGTCCGACTCTGCAATCCCATGAATTATAGTCTGCCAGGCTCCTCTGTCCATGGGATTCTCCAGGCAAGAATACTGGAGTGGGTTGCCATTTCTTCCAGGGGATCTTCCCAACCCAGTGCTCAAACCTGCATCTCTTATGTCTCCTGCATTAGCAGGCGGGTTGTTTATTGACTCAGCCACTAGGGAAATAATAAATTAACACAAAGTTGGTGGCTTAAAACAACACAAAACTTATTCCTCTAAAGTTCTGTAGTCCAGAGGTCTGACATGACTGTCATCTTGAGGAGACCCAAAAAGCCTTATGCAGAGGTCCAGATAGTGAGAGACTGAAGCCTCCTGCTAGCAACCAGACTAAGTTGCCAAGCATGCATGTGAATCACCTTGGAAGTGAATCCTCCAGCCCCAGTCAAGTCTTCAGATGACACAGCCCTGGCTGATATCTTGACTGCAACGTCATTAGAAACATTAAGTCAGACTCCCCAAGCTAAGCCACTAGATTCTCCCTCCACAGAAATTGTGTGAGATAATAAGGATTGTTTAAGCTATTAAAATTTAAGACAATGTGTTTTCCAGCAGTAGATAATGTAAGAATCTCTTCAACAAATATTACTGGGACAACTGGATAGCCATATGGAAAACAAACAAAACTCTCCCTAAACTGATATAGTCATACAGTAGGGTACAACTCAGCAATAAAAAGGAATGGACTCTTGATCCATGTAACAATATGGAAGAATCTCAAAAATGTTCTGCTGAGCAAAAGAAGCCAGGCATGGAAAGTACATCCTGTATGATTTATTCATGTGAAACTGCAGTAAAGAAAACTGATGATGATGGAAAGCAGACTAATAGTTGCCTGGGGCTGGGGGTGAGGGCTGAAGGAGGAGGGGGAGTGAAGGTTGGCTGGGAAGGATGAAAGGCAATTTTGGTGTGATGGAAAAGTTCTATACCTGGATTGTAGCTCTATAGGTTATAAGGGTGTATTTGTTGCTACTCACTGAATTCTACACTTGAAACGAGTTCACATTATATAAATTGCAGTTATGTAATTAAGACTCTTGTNGCCTGGGGCTGGGGGTGAGGGCTGAAGGAGGAGGGGGAGTGAAGGTTGGCTGGGAAGGATGAAAGGCAATTTTGGTGTGATGGAAAAGTTCTATACCTGGATTGTAGCTCTATAGGTTATAAGGGTGTATTTGTTGCTACTCACTGAATTCTACACTTGAAACGAGTTCACATTATATAAATTGCAGTTATGTAATTAAGACTCTTGTGAGTCCCTTGGACTGCAAGGAGATCCAACCAGCCCATTCTGAAGGAGATCAGTCCTGGGATTTCTTTGGAAGGAATGATGCTAAAGCTGAAACTCCAGTACTCTGGCCACCTCATGCAAAGAGTTGACTCATTAGAAAAGACTCTGATGCTTGGAGGGATTGGGGGCAGGAGGAGAAGGGGACGACCAAGGATGAGATGGCTGGATGGCATCACTGACTCGATGGGTGTGAGTCTGAGTGAACTCCAGAAGTTGGTGATGGACAGGGTGGCCTGGCGTACTGCAATTCATGGGGTCGCAGAGTTGGACACGACTGAGCGACTGAACTGAACTGAATCATAATTTATATAAAGTTTACTTCAATAAAGTTGAATTTTAAACTGAAAAAAAAAATCCCATGAATAAAATATACATAACTAAATGGTTAGTGCCTTTATATAGGATAAATTTCTTCCAGGATATATGATAATATTAGTCTCTATTAAGAATTTCCCGGGGAGAGGGACTTCCCTGGTGGTCCAGTGGCTAAGACTCTACCCTTCCAAAGCAGTGGTCCCAGGGTTTAATCTGTGGTTAGGGAACTAGTTCCCATATGCCCAACTAAGAGTGTGCGTGCTATAACTAAAAGATCTTGCCCGCCACAACAAAGATCAAAGATCCCACATGCCGAAACTAAGACCCAGCGCAGCCAAATTAATTAATTAATTTTAAAAAATTTCCTGAGGGACTTCCCTGGCTGTCCAGTGGCTAAGACTTGGTGCCTTCACTGCCAATGGCCCAGGGCCCAGGTTCAGTCTGCTGGTTGGGGAACTAAGATCCCACAAGCCGTGTGGTGTGGCCAAAAAAAGAAAAAGAAAAATGTCCCCTTCCAGCATCAAGGAACCTGGGAAACTAAATTAATAATCTGAAGGTTTATCAGCAGGTCCCCTTGTTCTTCCTCTCATTATCACTACAATTACACATTTCTGGGAGTACTTAACTGACTTCTTTCTCTCCCCTTAGACAGTAAAGCTCCCCAAGGGTGAAGACTGGCTCTGTTTAACTCACTTCTGCATTCCCAGAGTCTAGCATGGTGGCTGACACAGTGTAAGTACTCAATATGTATCTGGCCCAGGGCCCAGGTTCAGTCTGCTGGTTGGGGAACTAAGATCCCACAAGCCGTGTGGTGTGGCCAAAAAAAGAAAAAGAAAAATTTCCCCTTCCAGCATCAAGGAACCTGGGAAACTAAATTAATAATCTGAAGGTTTATCAGCAGGTCCCCTTGTTCTTCCTCTCATTATCACTACAATTACACATTTCTGGGAGTACTTAACTGACTTCTTTCTCTCCCCTTAGACAGTAAAGCTCCCCAAGGGTGAAGACTGGCTCTGTTTAACTCACTTCTGCATTCCCAGAGTCTAGCATGGTGGCTGACACAGTGTAAGTACTCAATATGTATCTGATAAATTAATTCCCTACTTCATTCAAGGTACACACACTCATCCTATAAACACAATGTCTTGTTTTCTTTCACCCTTTTATCCAACAGGCAGAGAAACTAGGCACAGATACCTCTGCCAAGGCCTTTCTGAGTATTTCCTCTCCTTTCCCTTTCTCGTCTCATTCCTCTTTCCTACCTCATCTCTCTTCTTTTTTTTTTCATTCTTTGGTCTGTCTCTTATACACATCTAGATGTGTATAAGAGACAGGTGTAAGTACTCAATATGTATCCGATAAATTAATTCCCTACTTCATTCAAGGTACACACACTCATCCTATAAACACAATGTCTTGTTTTCTTTCACCCTTTTATCCAACAGGCAGAGAAACTAGGCACAGATACCTCTGCCAAGGCCTTTCTGAGTATTTCCTCTCCTTTCCCTTTCTCGTCTCATTCCTCTTTCCTACCTCATCTCTCTTCTTTTTTTTTTCAATTTTAGTTTTTTAGCTGTGCCACACAACATATAGACTCTTAGTTTCCAGAGCAGGGATCGAACCTCTGCCTCCTTCTTGGGAAGCACAGAGCCTTCACTGCTGGACCACCAGAGAAGTCCCCCATCCCTCTTCTACAACTTGCTCACATCTCCACTTGTAGATGGTGCTGGAGATGCTGCCCTGGGTTTGGGTGCCTGTCCTCCTTAGCATTCTTTTCTCTTCTCTCTAATCTGGCTTCTCCACGCCAGTCACGCTAATGTGAACCCTTTTCCTGCACACAATTCTTCCTCTTTCACCATCTTCATGACTTTGCCCAAGCTATCCCTTCTGCTGAGAAATCCCAGTCCCGCTTTGCCAGTCCATCAGATTTGGCCTATAACTTATTTATTTCAGGAAATTATTCCTGCCTAACACTTCTCAACCTCTGTGCTTTGCTTCTCACCAGCCCTTTGGATTCAGCCTGAAATACGTTGACTTGTTGCACTTATGGGAATGTCACCCACTTGTACTACGATGATGGATTTGTATGAAGTTATGATACTTTCCACTAACTATAAATGCCTTTCAAATGGCATGTGCTTGCTTCTTTCCCTTGTATCTGTTTTCCTTTAAAATTTTTTTAATTGTTTATTTATTTACTTTCGGCTGTGCCGGATCTTTGTTGCTGCTCACGCTTTTCTCTAGCTGCGGTGCGTGGGCTTCTCATCGCAGTGACTTCTCTTGTTTTTGCTCCCGGGCTCTAGAGCACTGGCTCAGCTGGTGTGGCACATGGGCTTGGTTGCTCCGCCCACGTGGGGATCTTCCTGGTTCAGAGCAGGAACCCATGTCTCCTCCATTGGCAGATGGATTATTTACCACTGAACCACCAGGAAAGCTCCTCCATTTGTTTGTTTTTTTTTCTCTCCAATATTTTAATTTTACTTTTTAAAAGACTGTTATTGTTCTGAGAATCTTTTTTAAGACCACCAGGGAAGTCCCTGTTTTCCTTTCTTATGCAACTACTCAGGACAGAGTTCTGCACAGAGTTGCACTCCATCTCAATATATTACAGTTTATCAAATGAAACACCCATCCGTGGGTAATTCATCCCAAGTGCAGGCATGGAAAGGAAGCCAGGTTTGACCCAACTGAAACAGCTTAAGTGAGAATGTCTTTTTCCGAGTTCAGGTTCCCAAATGCATCTCTTCTCTGTGGCCTAGGAGAATCCCATTTTTTGTCAATGGGGATAAATAAAGATTCCTTGAAACATACTCTGGTAGGTAGCACAAATAAACCATATAATTTTACTTCCTTAAATAGAAAAACTCCAAACTTAAGGAAATAAGATTCCCTGGGTCAGACCAAGGCTATGTAATTCAAATTTTTTATTTTATGTTCTTTTAAATGGGGAACTGGTCACTTAAATCCCTTCCTCATTTTATTTTTTAAATATTTATTTACTTATTAGGCTGAGCCAGGTCTTAGTTGTGGCATGTGGGATCTAGTTTCCTTACCAGGGACCAAACACAAACCTCTTTTATTGGGAGCACAATCTTGGCCCCTGAACCACCAGGGAAGTCTTATTTTTATTTATTTATTTTTGGCCATGCCACACGACTTATGGGATCTTAGTTCCCTGACCAGGGGATGATTCTTTGCCATTCTTACTCCCTTCACTGGAAGTACAGAGTCTTAACTATTGGACTGCCCGGGAGGTCTCAGATTCTTTTAAAAATAAACTTTCAACAACAAGAACCTACTGTATAGCACTGGGAACTATATTCAGTAACCTGTTATAAACCATAATGGAAAAGAATATAAAAAAAGAATGCATATACATATATATATGCATCACTTCACTGTCCAGCAGAAATTAACACATTGTAAATGAACAATATTCAATAAATTTTTAAAAACACTTTTTATTTGGAAGTACTTTAAGATTTACAGAGAAGTTGCAAAGGTTTTATAGAGAGTAGCTCTATATAGAGTTTCTATATACTCCTTAGTCAAAATCCACCATTGTTAATATCTTATATTATCATGATAGGAAAGCTAGGAAACAGACATTGTTATATAATTATCTAAATTCAAGGCATTATTTGGATCTCACCAGTTTTTCCATTAATGCTCAATTTTTGTTTTAGGATCTAACTCAAGAGTGCCACGTTACGATTAGTTATCATGTCTCCTGGTTCTTTCTTTCTTTAAATTTATTTAATTTTGGCTGTGCTGGGTCTTCACTGCTGGGCAGCCCTTCTCTGGTTTCGGAGAGTGGGGGCTACTCTCTAGTTACAGCCTGCAGGCTTCTCGTTGCAGTGGCCTCCCTTGTTGCAGAGCGCAGGCTCTTGGCCACACCGGCTTCGGCAGGCACAGCACGTGGGCTGGTTGGCCGTAGCTCCCGGGCCCCAGAGCACAGGCTCAGTAGCTGCAGCTCAAGGGCTTAGTTGCTCTGCAGCACATGAGATCTTCCCGGATCAGGATTCAAATCTGTGTCCCCTGCATTGGCAGGAGGATTCTTTACCACTGAGCCACCAGGGAAGCCTTTCACTGGTTCTTTCTAACCTGTGACAGTTTCTTGGTCTTTTCTTAATTTTCACAGCCTTGACAGTCTTGAGGAAGACTGGCCAGATAACTTGTAGAATGTCTCCTGATCTTGTTTTGTCTGATGTTTTTCTCATGCTTAGACTGGGATTGTGGGTTTTTTGAAAAACACTGTGGAGTTGAAGTGCCCTTCTCATCATACATCACACCTGGGATATGATGCCACACATGACGTCACTGAGGGCTTTCCCACTTTACCACTGATGCCCTTGATGGCTCAAGTGGTAAAGAATCCGCCTGCAACGCAGAAGATGCAGGAGGCTCGGGTTTGATCCGTGGGTTGGGAAGATCCTCTGGAGGAGGAAATGGCAACCCACTCCAGTATTCTTGCCTGGAGAATCCCTTGGACAAAGGAGCCTGGTGGGCTACAGTCCATAGAGTCACAGAGTCTGGCTCAACTGAGCAACCAAGCACACGACATCACTGGTGATATTAACTCTCATCGCTGGGTTGGTTTAGTGCTGCCAGTCATCTCCTGGTAAGTTACTAACACTTCCTGTTTCTGCTTTACTCTTTGGATAGCTCGGATCTTGATGGGCATCAAAATCCATTTTGTAAAAAGAGCAGGGTAATTTAACACCATAATGGCCTTACGTTTTGTGGATTTACTCAAAATATTCCTAATCCCAGGACTCCAAATCAAAGTCTAACTATAGAAAAAAATTAATGTCCACTTGTCAAGCAATGAAATATAATTCTAAATTTGTTTTAACAAAATTGAACGCAATCTGGTGATAGCTGAGATCTTCCAGTTCCTTAAAATCTAGAGGAAACTGATCTTCAATCTGTAGAGAATAGAAGTCCAAAGTGCTTCTCAAAGTTCTTCCAAATTCCCAGGAATTTATGTCACCATGGTGGTACCTTCTGATTGATTTATTTCTTTTGCGCCTTATCTTGGTTGTTGCTATTCAGTTGCTAAATCATGTCTGACTCTTTGCAGCTCCAAGGACTGCAGCATGCCAGGCTCTTTTGTCCTCCACTATCTCTGGCAGTTTGCTCAAATTCATATCCATTGAGTCACTGATGTTATCTAACCACCTCATCCTCTCCCTTCTCCTTTGGCCTTTAATCTTTCCCAGCATCAGAGTCTTTTCCAGTGAGTCGGCTCTTCCCATCAGATAGCTAGAGTATTGGAGCTTCAGCTTCAACATCAGTCCTTCCAGAGAATATTCAGGGTTGATTTCCTTTAGGATTGACTGGTTGGACCTCCTTGCTGTCCAAGGGACTCTCAACAGTTCCATCCAGCACCACAATTTGAAAGCATCAGCACTCAGCCTTCTTTATGGTCCAACCCTCACACCCATACATGACTACTGGAAAAACCATAGCTTTGACTATACAGACCTTTGTGGGCAAAGTTATGTCTCTGTTTTTCAAAACGCTGTCTAGGTTTGTGATATCTTTCCTTCCAAGTAGCAAGCGTCTTTTACTTTCATGGTTTGCAGTCACCATCTGCAGTGATCTGGGAGCCAAAGAAAAGAAAAGCTGTCACTGCGTCCACTTTTCCTCCTCCTATTTGCCATGAAGTGATGGGACTGGATGCCATGACCTTAGTTTTTTGAATGTTGGGTTTCAAGTCAGCTTTTTCACTCTCACTCTCAAGAGGCTCTGTAGTTCCTCTTCACTTTCTACCATTAGAGTGGTATCATCTGCATATCTGAAGTTGTTGATATTTCTCCCAGCAGTCTTGATTTCAGCTTGTTATTCATCCAGCCAGACATTTCACATGATGTACTCTACATAGAAGTTAAATAAACAGGATGACAATATACAGCCTGGTCATACTGCTTCCCCAATTTTGAGCAAGTCAGTTGATACACGTAGGGTTCTAACTGTGGCTTCTTGACCCATATACAAGTTTCTCAGGAGACAGGTAAGCTGGTCTGGTACTCTCATCTCTTTAAGGATTTTCCAATTTGTCACGATCCACACAGTCAAAGACTTTTGCATAGTCAATGAAACACAAGTAGATTTTTTTTTTGCAACTCCTTTGCTTTCTCTATGAGCCAGCGAATGTTGGCAATTTGATCTCTGGTTCCTCTGTCTTTTCTTGCCTTATCTTGGAGCTATCCCTTTATCTCTCACTGTCAGCAGGGCCCAAAATAAGGGGCCTAGGGACTCCCCTGGAGCTCCAGTGGGTAAGACTGCACCATGCCAACGCAGGAGGCATGGGATTGTCCCTGGTCAGGGAACTAAGAGCTCACATGCTATGCAGCAAGGCCAAAAGATAAACAAATAAATAAAAATAAGACAGCCTAGCTTCTTTTTGATTCCTTCATTCAAAGAAACATCTGAGGCTGTTGAGTAGTGTAGATATGAAGGGTTTTAGTGAAGGGTTGCAGCTCATAACTTACAGCCGACGAATACAATCTATGTCAATCCTTTTGGCCACCCTTTCCCACTTGAAGTGTAATCTCCATTCATCCCCAGCTTCCAAATCACCCTACGGGGACCCAGCTTCTCATCATCTGTTTTGCTGGCTTCTCTCTCTGTAATGTCCCTCGTTTTCTTCCTCTCCCTTCTGGCATTCTTTTCTTTTTTTCTATTTATTCATCATTTTATTTTTGGCCACACCACGAGGCTTTTGGGATCTTAGTTTCCTGACCAGGGATTGAACGCCAGCAGTGGAAGTGTGGAGTCTTAACCACTGGAATGCCAGGAAATTCCCTAGGTTTTCTTTTCTAGAAATCAGATTGATTATATTCTTTGCAGCTGAAGATGGAGAAACTCTGTACAGTCAGCAACAATAAGACCAGGAGCTGACTGTCGCTCAGATCATGAACTCATTGCAAAATTCAGACCTAAATTGAAGAAAGTAGGGAAAACCATTCAGGTATGACCTATATCAAATCCCTTGTGATTATACAGTAGATGTGACAGATAGATTCAAGGGATTAGAGTGCCTGAAGAACTATGGAGGGAGGTTCGTAACACTGTACAGGAGGAGGTGATCAAAACCATCCCCAAGAAACAGAAATGCAAAAAGACAAAATGGTTGTCTGAGGAGGCCTTAAAAATAGCTGAGAAAAGAAGAGACGCTAAAGGCAAAAGAGAAAAGGAAAGACATACCCATCTGAATGAAGAGTTCCAAAGAATAGCAAGGAAAGATTAAGACAGCCTTCCTCAGTGATCAATGCAAAGAAATAGAGGAAAACAATAGAATGGGAAAGACTAGAGATTTCTTCAAGAAAATTAGAGATACCAAGGGAACATGTCAAGCAAAGACGGGCACAATAAAGGACAGAAATGGTATGGACCTAACAGAAGCAGAAGATATTAAGAAGAGGTGGCAAGAATACACAGAAGAACTGTACAAAAAAGTTATATTATGACCCAGATAACCATGATGGTGTGGCCACTCACTTAGAGCCAGACATCCTGGAGTGTGACGTCAAGTGGGCCTTAGGAAGCATCACTACGAACAAAGTGGAGGTGATGGAATTCCAGTTGAGCTATTTAAAATCCAAACAGTCCATCCTAAAAGAAATCATTCCTGAATGTTCATTGGAAAGACTGATGCTGGAGTTGAAGCTCCAATACTCTGGCCACCTGATAGGAAGAGCTGACTCATTTGAAAAGACCCTGATGCTTGGAGAGATTGAAGGCAAAAGAAGAGGGCAGCAGAGCATGAGTTGGTTGGATGGCGTCATCGACTCAATGGGCATGAAGCTGAGCAAACTCCAGGAGACAGTGAAGGACAAGGGAGCCTGGCGTGCTGCAGTCCATGGGGTTGCAAAGAGTCAGATACAACTTAGCAACTGAACCACAACAACAACCAAATAGAAACAATCAGACATAAAAACCTCCCAGGTAAAGATCACTCTAAGATGTAGGAAAGATAATCAAGAAGTGCTGAGCTTTGAGTATTATTGTTTCCAATATAATTTATTTAATTGTAAGGTAATAAATATTTACAGAATTAACTTTTTTATTGTGGTAAGACATATATTACACAAAATTTAGCACTTTAATCATTTCAAGTATACAATTCAGTGGCATTAAGTATATTCACAATGTTGTATAGCTATCACCATCTATTTCCTGCAATAAACTTTTCCATCAGCTCAAACAGAAATTCTAATTATTCCTTCTTTCTCTCAGATGCTGGTAACTTTTATTTTACTTTCTGTTTTTTTTTAAAATATAAGTAGAATCATACAATATTTGTTCTTTTGTGTCTGACATTTCATTTAGCATAATGCTTTTAAGATTCACCCTAGAGCAAGTATAAGAATTTTATTCCTTATAAAATAATGGCATTTGCAAGAACATGGATGGACTTAGAGATTATCATACTAAGCAAAGTAAGTCAGAAAGACAAATACCATATGATATTATTTGTATGTGAAATCTAAACTATGACACAAATGAACTGAGCTATGAGACAAACAAGCACAGATAAAGAACAAATCTGTGCTTGCCAAGGAAGGAAGGATTGGGAGTTTGGAATTATCAGATGCAAACCATTATGCATCAGTTCAGTTCAGTTTAGTCGCTCAGTCGTGTCCGACTCTTAGTGACCCCATGAACCGCAGCATGCCAGGCCTCCCTGTCCATCACCAACTCCCAGAGTTTACTCAAACCCATGTCCATCAAATCAGTGATGCCATCCAGCTATCTCATCCTCTGTCGTCCCCTTCTCCTTCTGCCCTCAATCTTTCCCAGGATCAGGGTCTTTACCAATGAGTCAACACTTCGCATGAGGTGGCCAGAGTATTGGAGTTTCAGCTTCAACATCAGTCCCTCCAATGAATACCCAGGACTGATCTCTTTTAGGATGGACTGCTTGGATATCCTTGCAGTCCAAGGGACTCTCAAGAGTTTTCTCCAACACCACAGTTCAAAAGCATCAGTTATTCGATGCTCAGCTTTCTTTATAGTCCAACTCTCACATCCATACATGACCACTGGAAAAACCATAGCCTTGACTANCTACAGCATGCCAGGCCTCCCTGTCCATCACCAACTCCCGGAGTTTACCCAAACTCATGTCCATCAAGTCGGTGATGCCATCCAGCCATCTCATCCTTTATTGTCCCCTTCTCCTCCTGCCCCCAATCCCTCCCAGCATCAGAGTCTTTTCCAATGAGTCAACTCTTCGCATGAGGTGGCCAAAGTACTGGAGCTGCAACTTTAGCATCAGTCCTTCCAAAGAACACCCAGGACTGATCTCCTTTAGGATGGACTGGTTGGATCTCCTTGCAGTCCAAGGGACTCTCAAGAGTCTTCTCCAGCACCACAGTTCAAAAGCATCAATTCTTCAGCGCTCAGCCTTCTTCACAGTCCAGCTCTCACATCCATACATGACCACTGGAAAAACCATAGCCTTGACTAGACGGACCTTTGTTGGCAAAGTAATGTCTCTGCTTTTGAATATGCTATCTAGGTTTGCCCAGATCAACATTTAATGACTTCATGTTGATATATTAGAATAAGCCATAGTGGGAGTGTTTACACTGTGGAAATTGGGAAATGCCCTTTTTTTCTAGTGAGTCAGTTGTTAAACATTTACCAGCACCCCACTGTATACTGCAACCTTTGATGCCCAGATTGTGGTATTAAAATACCATTTCTTACTGAAAAAAAACACCAAGGAATGTTGTAGAAATAGCTGGTTTGAGGTCCAAAACAGGAAATGTATAAGATGAATCTCCAACTTTCACACAGATGACAAGGAAGCTATCAAATATACTAGCATTATGTCAGTAGGACTCAGAAGCCAATCTGAAGATTCCCATTGACCAAGAAGCTTCAGTTTGAGCTTCAATGATGATAATAATTACAATCAAATTCATTTAAATTCATTACTTCATGGTGATATTTAAGCAAAGAAAAAGTCATTTTCAGGGAGTCATAACCAATCATTATCTGGAAAACTAGTAAACAGAGGGAATAAATCAAACATTTATTTTGCCTTTCCTATATTGACTATTCCACTGAACATTCCAATAGGACAAATGAAAAATGTCTTTTTATAAAAGTATTCTACCTAATAAAAGAATAAAAAGATAAAATTAGAATTTCACTGTTTGCACATCCCAGTGAGCAAATAGATATAGGTATTACACATCACTGGCTGCTGAGATCACACAGACAGAGACAGCCAGATATGCTCTGCCTTCTTGAGTCTTGCTGAAGGGAGAGAATAGAACCTGAGTCTGATCCATCTCTGGATCCAGCTGGCAATTTGAAGGAAATACAAGGGCAGAGGAACATGATGGGTTGCACATGAGTTTGCAACCAGCAGTTCAGACTGTGGGGAACTCCACAGATCAAATGGCCCAAGTTCTTCAGCAGATAAATTATAAAGAAAAGGGTGGAAAAGTAATCTATAGATTAAAAGACATAATACATTTTTTAAATGGGCAAGACCAAACTGTAGTGTGTCAGAATGTACATTTAAGTGACAAAACTATAATAAAAACTCAAAGAAGTGATTAGTATAACAGTCAGGATACAGTTACTTTTGAGGAAAGGAAGAAGTTTTGATTAGGATGAGACACCTGGAAAGGGCTTCGGGATTAGGTCACATAGTTCTGCTTCCTGCAATCTGGAAGCTTCCATTAAGATATAATACATAGGCTTGTGAGGTTTGATGTATCCCTTTTCCATTTTACAATAAGAGATTTTATTTAATAATAAATTTCTTGCCCTCTGGCTTTCCAAGTGATTCAGTGGGTAAGCAATTCAGGAGATGTAGGTTTGATCCCTGGATCAGAAAGATTCCCTGGAGAAGGAAATGGCAAGCCACTCCAGTATTCTTGTCTGGAGAATCCCATGGATAGAGGAGCCTGGTGAACTGCAAAGAGTTGGACACAACTGAATGGATTGAGCAGGCAGGAACGCACATCCTTGCCCTCAGGGAGTTTAGACTCTAAAGAGGGAGACAGAGATGTAAACAATTAACTTCAAGACAATGTGATAAATGCTACCAGGTGGTATGTACACATTGACCTTGAAGGGAGACCAAATAGACACTTGAGTGGCAGAACTCAGGGATCAAGCTGAAGGGGGTTACGGTCACTCCTTGCTAGCTTATTCTAAACAGTTCTGCTTACTTATCAGAATGTTTATCCGGACTTCCGTTCTGCCTCAGCAGTTACCTAGGGCCATTTCCTCTAGAATGGTAAAGGTTAGGATTGTCAACCAAAGGAATACATGTTCATCTATGTGCGTGAATAGTGGGTTTCTACCTTTTCCTTGATTTTAAACCAAAATTTCATGGATAGCCTAGGAGGAGAAAGTGCCATCCTGTTAGATTGTTCTGGAAATAGAGTGGTTGCTGGGACAGGATCCCACCCCTATCTTCCCTATGAGTACCCAGTGCAGAACTGAAGTCAAGCAAGAGAGAACAGAGTGATGAAACAGCTTAAAGACGAGGGCTTTGGTTGGACTGTTAAAGCCTTCCTCCAATCTGAACCTCAAAGACAACTTAGCAGAATGGTTGATCACATCCTTAGGCAAGATGGCAAGACAGTGAGTGTCTAATTACAGAATCCAATAAATCTCAAGGAAAGAGGGGGAACACACTCAACTTGTCAGCCCCCATTTCCTGTGAAACAAAGCATAAAGGGTGTGATTTGTACTTTGAAATCAAACAGTGACAGGGTGTGTACAATTTGGGGATGTCCTCTGCTAGTCCTGTTCATGGATGCTGAGTAAAGAACCATGAGGGGACTCAGCAAATGGGACGTAGTTTTATGAAGGTGAAAACTGAAAGTCACTCAGTCGTGTCTGACTCTTTGAGAACCCAAAGACAATGGGCAAAAATGGTGATTTAAAATAATCTAAACATTTTACAGATGAGCCTGTTTACAGGGCAGGAATAGAGACACAGACATAGAGAACGGATGTGTAAACACAGTGAGGAAGGGGAGGGTGGGAAGGATTGAGAGATTGGGATTGATAAATATACACTACCACATGTAAAAGCTGCTGTAAGCACAGGGAGCTCAGCTTCGTGCTCTGTGATGACCTAGAGAGGTGGGATGTGAGTGGGAGGGGAGAGAGCTTCAAGAAGGAGATATTTATATACATATGGCTGATTCATCACTTTGTTTTACAGCAGAAACCAACAGAACATTGTAAAACAATAATACTCCAATAAAATTTTTTAAATAAATAAAATAATCAAAGCAAAAATGAACAGAAGAGAGAAATCAATGTCACCATGTACTTTGGAAGTTAGTTCAGTTAAGCACTAAATTTAGGTCTGGACCTGCTGATAGCATATGCATTTTCTCTTTTGGCCTGAGTTAATTGTCTTTCCTATTTCACGCATGTTAAATTCTGGGTAGAGCTCCAGCTTTTACTACTTGACTTCACATTCCAGGATGTCTGGCTCTAGGTGAGTGATCACACAATCGTGATTATCTGGGTCATAAAGACCTTTTTTGTACAGTTCTTCTGCGTATTCTTGCCACCTCTTCTTCTTTTTTTTTTTTTTTCACCTCTTCTTAATATACGTATACATACAATATACATATACCATTATACATAGGATGGATAAAAAACAAGTTGCCACTGTATAGCACAGGGAACTATATTCACTCTCCTGGGATAAACCATAATGGAAAAGAATATGAAAAAAGAATGTGTAGGCCTCAGAGCAAGTAAGCCCTTGCAGCACAACTGGTGAGCTTGTGTTCTAGAGCCCCAGAAGGCTTCCCCAATGGCTCAGCAGGAAAGACTCCTCCTGAAAAATTCCACGGAGACGCCTGGTGGACTATAGTCCAAAGTATTGTAAAGAGTCAGACACAACTGAGCAAGCAAGCTAGGGTCCGGGAAGCACAGCTACTGAGCCCATGAACCCTGGAGCCTGTGCTCCACAAGAGAAGCCACTGCAGTGAGAAGCCCACACACTCAAAAAGCGGGGCAGAGCACCCCCCTTCGCCACAACTGGAGAAAAGCCTGTGCAGCAACGAGCACCCAGAGTAGCGAAAAAGAAAAATGAAAAGTAAAAAAAGGATGCATAATTAAATACAGCAGAGACGGGGACAACACTGTAAATCAACTACACTTCAATTTAAGACATAATATATATATGTATAACTAAATCACTTTGCTGTAAGCAGAAATAATGCAACATTGTAAATCAACTATATGTCAATAAATTTTTAAAAATCCATTCCTTTTCATGGCTGAATAAAATTCTGTTGTATCTGTCTATCACATTTTCTTTGTCCGTTCATCTGTTGATGGACACTTGAGTGGTTCCCACCTTGTGGCTATTGATAACAATGCTGCTTTGAGTACAAGTATGTATTTCAGTCCCTGCTATCAATTTCATTTGATGTCTGTGTTGAACAAATGGCTGGCAAAATTCCTGAAATTTTACCGATCCGCTCTGGTGAACCTGTTAGAGTCTGTCAGAGCTGGTTCTAGAACAATGCTGGAGAGTCAATTATTTGACAAATTGGACCCAGCAAGGGTCAATTTGGGATTCAACTCCAGCATCTGTTGAATGTGCCTGATGATCAGAATCACCTGGGACATCTATTAACATATTGATTCCCAGGCCCTCATGGGAGATTCTGATTCCTAAGCTCCGAGGTGAAGTATCGTACTCATCAGAATTTGTCTGCAAAATCTGATATGAACCTCTAGTACCATGATAGGAAAACCTGATATGAACCTCTAGTCCTGAAACTGAGCGGTACAAACACAGTGCTCTAAAAAAGAGGAGGTGAGAAGAAGTTGTTTGGGGCAACTTGCTGGAAATTTGGGGGTGTCATTTCTTTCTTTCCAAAAATCCTTCCCAGCTCTAATATTCACTCACCACACAGTTCTCTCCTGCTCATCTCCCCGAATCCCATCTTAGGAAAGAACAGCTTCCAGAGACAGCCAAGTGGAAATCATCAGATCCAGCAATTTATTTTCCTGTCTATAAATTTTTAAAAATGAATTAATATTTAAGGTTTTGGCTGTGCGGGCGCTTCTCTAGTTGCAGTGAGCAGGGGCTACTCCAGCTGCGAAGCTCGGCCTTCTCCTTGTGGTGGCTTCTCTTGTTGTGGAGCACGGGCTCCAGGAATGCGGGCTTCAGTAGTTTCAGCTCTTGGGCTCAGTAGATGTGGCTCAGGGGTGTGGTTGCTTCATGGCATGTAGAATCTTCCTGGATCGGGGCTCGAACCCTGCGCTGGCAGGTGGATTCTTATCCACTGTTCCCCCAGGGAAGTCCAGGCACAGCAATTTGACATGACCACAGAAACCTACATACCATTCAATGGTTTAGAAAGTGCTCTGAAGTTCTCAGGGTGCCATTCTGCAGTGTTATTTTGATGCCCTGATAAGATATTCTTAGAGCACATAAAACCCAAATTAAAACATTGCTACAAAAAAAATAAAAGTGAACTTAATCTAAGGCTCCATTAAATGGAAATCTATAGTAAATATCAGTTAGAAGTGAATAAAAAAAAATGTACCAAACATTTTTGAGATCTGTTTTTCTGAAAAGAGAGGAGATGGAGAGATGCAGAGATGTGTCTAGGTCTTCCCAGTAATGGAAGGCTTCACACAGCCTGTACTGACTGGCTGTCACCCTTATATTAGTGTAACAGGTGCTTCCTTCCCACTGCTAAAGTCTGGATGTAGGCCCCTGGCAGAGGACACAGAGTTTCAGCTTTACTGGACTTGGTCAAGCCTTCTGCTTCATCCCTGGTTTCTTGGGTTGGGTCTGGAATTGATTAGTTAGGCCTAAAATGGACTTCCCTGGTGGCTCAGTGGTAAAGAACCTGCCTGAAGTTCAGGAGATGCGTGTTCGATCCGTGGGTCAGGAAGATCCCCTGGAGAAGGGAATGGCTACCCACTCCAGTATTCTGGAGAATCCCATGGACAGAGGAGCCTGGAGGGCTACAGTCCATGGGATTGCAGCGTCAGACACGACTGAGCAACTAATACTTTCCTTTTTTTTTTCAGTCGTAAAAATCCCTTGCCTTCTTCCTCCATTCTGTTTCTCTCCAGACTCTGTTTCTAGCACTTCTCAGTATGTGAGTGCTTCCATGAGCTCAGTCCATCTGAAAAACTACTGCTGAGAAATAGGTCCATACGCTTAGGATAGACCCCTTAGATCACTGGTTCCTAACTCTCTGGGGGCTACAGACTTCTCTGATTGCTTGAAGAAGGCTGTGGAGCCTCACATATATTTTGCTAGTTAGAATTTCTTTCTTTCTTTTTATATTTATTTATTTGACTGTGCTGGGTCTTAGGTGTGGCTTGCAAGATTTTAGCTGCAGCATGTGAAGTCTTAGTTGCAGACTGTGGGCTCTAGTTCCTTGACCAGGGATTAGCCCCAGGCCCCCTGCCTTGGGAGCATGGAGTCTTAGCCACTGGACCACTAGGGAAGTCCTTCATTAGAGTTTCAAAGGATTTGTTGACTCTCTCAAGACTGTCAGTGAATCCATGTCAAGATACTCTTTCGGGAGACTTCCCTGGTAATCTAGAGGCTAAAACTATGGGCTCCCATGAGGGAGATTCCACATGCCGCAAGCAAAGATTTCGCATGCCGCAACTAAGATCTGGCACAGCCAAATAAATAAATAAAAATTTAAAGATACTCTTTTTGGCATTAAAATATGCATGCTACTATCTATAACATAGATAACCAACAAGGACCCACTGTATAGCACAGGGAACTATACTCAGTATCTTGTAATATCCTATAATGAAAGAGAATGTAAAAAAAGAATGGATATGTGTATATACATATATATGATTAACTGGATCACTCTGCCGTACACATGAAACTAACACAATATTGTAAACCAAGTATATTCCAATAAAATCTAAAAAAGACTGTGTCTTTGGTGTGTCTCAGACCCTGGTAGCCTTGGAGTACGGATGCTGTGGTCCTCAGCTGGGAACTGTCTCAAGCCTTGCAGACTCAGCACCCCAGCTACGACAGGAATTTGAGTGGCCCTCTTTTTCTTGAAGTCTTGAGAGAATTCTAATCAGATAATTGGTTACTCAGAGCAAGATCAAGAGGCTTCTTCTGGCCATGCTCAGATGCTCTTGGGTTCTTATCAAAGAGAGGAATAGAGCAGAGTTCTTTGGGGGAATAAGAAGGCTCTGAGTCACTGTTTAATGCACAGAGAGAGATGGGAAAATCTTCAAGTCTTTGAGAGGAAGTGTAGGCAGTAGATGCTCAAGTCATTTTCCATGTCTACTGAATTCACAGCATAGAATTTTGTGAGCTCTAGCATGTGCTCCTGGGGGTGAAGGGGTGGGGATGGAAAAAGCAGATAGGGTAGGGGGTCCCTGGAGAGAAAGAACCAGTCATGATTTTCTTGACATAAAAGAAACCAGTTAGGCTTAAGGTATTTTGTCATCTAAGCCTGCCTGCGCTTGCCCTTGATCAGGTCTCAGTAATTAATGATCTTAAAACAGGAGAGGGAAAGCAAGCATAAAGGAAACGCTTGGACTTCCCCGGTGGCCCAGGGGCTAAGCATCTGCCTGACAATGCACAGGACATGAGTTCAATTCCTGGTCCAGGAAGATTCCACCTGCCTCGGGGCAACTAAGCCCGAGCACCACAACGACTGAGGCCACATGCCCCGGGCCTGTGCTCTGCAACAAGAGAAGATCACACATTGCAAAGAAAAGCAGCCCCCTCTCTCTGCAACTAGAGAAAGCCTGTGTGCCACAACGAAGACCCAGGGCAGCAATAAAGCGGAGTCCTGGTTCCCCCTCAAGGGACCCACAGAGCAAGCTGACAATTATCTTTGAGTTCCACAGAATCTAGGGCCCCTACCCAAGCAGAAGCTGGAATGATGATGTTGACTGTAATGATCCTCATGTTGCTGTTGTTTAGTCGCCCAGTCACGTCCAACTCTTTGAGACACTGTGGACTGCAGCACACCAGGCTTCCCTGTCCATCACCGTCTCCCAGGGCTTGCTCAAACTCATGTCCATCGAGTCAGAGATGCCATCCAACCAGCTCATCCTCTGTTGTCCCCTTCTCCTCCTGCCTTCAATCTTTCCTAACATCAGGGTCTTTTCCAATGAGTTGGTTCTTCCCATCAGGTGGCCAAAGTATTGGAGTTTCAGTTTCAGCATCAGTCCTTCCAGTGAGTATTCAAGACTGATTTCCTTTAGCATTGAGCAGTTTGATCTCCTTGCAGTCCAAGGGCTTCTCAAGAGTCTTCTCCAACACCACAGTTGAAAAACATTGATTCTTCGGTGCTCAGCCTTCTTTATGGTCCAACTGTCACATCCATACATGACCACTGGAAAACCATAGCTTTGACTAGATGGACATCTGTCAGCAAAGTACTGTCTCTGCTTTTTAATACACTGTCTAGATTTGTCATAGTTCTCCTTCCAAGGAGCAAGCATCTTTTAATTGCATGGCTGCAGTCATTATCTGCAGTGATTTTGGAGTCTAAGAAGTCTGCCACTGTTTCCATTGTTTCCCCTTCTATTTGCCATGAAGTGATGGGATCAGATGCTATGATCTTAGTTTTTTTAATGTTAAGTTTTAAGCCAGCTTTTTCATTCTCCTCTTTCACTTTCATCAAGAGGATCTTTAGTTCCTCTTCATTTTCTGCCATAAGGGTGATGTCATCTGCATATCTGAGGTTATTGATATTTCACCCAGTAATCTTGATTCCAGCTTGTGCTTCATCCAGCCCAGTGTTTCTCATGATGTACTCTGCATGTAAGTTAAATAAGCAGGGTGACAATATATAGCCTTGAAGTACTCCTTTCCCAATGTTGAACCAGTCCATCATTCCATGTCCTGTTCTAACTGTTACCTCTTGACCTGCATACAGGTTTCTCAAGAGGCAGGTAAGGTGGTCTGGTATTCCCACCTCTTTAAGAATTTTCCACAGTTTGTTGTGATCCACACAGTCAAAGGCTTTAGCCTAGTCAATGAAGCAGAAGTAGATGTTTTTTTGGAACTCTCTTGCTTTTCCTTTGATCCAGTGGATATTGGCAATTTGATCTCTGGTTCCTCTGCCTTTTCTAAATCCAGCTTGAACATCTGGAAGTTCTCAGTTCCCGTCCTGTTGAAGCCTGGCTTGGAGAATTTTGAGCATTACTTTGCTAGTGTGTGAGATGAGTGCAATTGTGTGGTAGTTCAAACACTCTTAGGGTTTCCTAGTGGCTCAGTTGGTAAAGAATCTGTGCAGTGCAGGAGACCTGGGTCAGAACTGGAGAAGGAAATGACAACCCACCTCAGTATTCTTGCCTGGAGAATTCCATGGACAGAAGAGCCAGGCAGGCTACAGTCCATGGGATCGCAAAGACCTGGACATGACTGTGTGGCTAACTTTTTTGAACATTTTTGGCATTGCCTTTCTTTGGGATTGGAAGAAAACTGACCTTTTCCAGTCTCGATGTTGCAGGAAGAGGGACCCAAAAGTGGGCTCTTGTTTAACACTCGGAAATGAACTGTCTGAGGAGACACACCTGCTGACAAAGCAAGAGACTTTATTGGGAAGGGGCGCCGGGTGGAAAGCAGGAGGGGAAGGGAACCCAGGAGAACAGCTCTGCCACGTGGCTCTCAGTCTCGGGTTTTATGGTGACGGGATTAGTTTCCGGGTTGTCTTTAGTCAATCATTCTGACTCAGGGTCCTTCCTGGTGGTGTACACCTTGTTCAGCCAAGATGGATGCCAGAGAGAAGGATTCTGGGAGGTGGTCGGACATGTGGTGTCTCCTTTTGACCTTTCCTGAACTCTTCCGGTTGGTGGCAGCTTATTAGTTCCCTGTTCCTTCCCAGAACCTCCTGTGGTAAAACAGCTCATGCAAATGGTTACTATGTTGCCTGGCCAGGGAGGGCGGTTTCAGTCAGTGTGCTTCCCCTAACACTGTGGCCACTGCTGAGTTTTCCAAATTTGCTGACATATTAAACGCAGCACTTTCACAGCATCATCTTTTAGCATTTGAAGTAGCTCAGCTGGCATTCCATCGGCTCCACTAGCTTTGTTCGTAGTGATGCTTCCTAAGGCCCACTTAACTTCACACTCCAGGATGTCTGGCTCTAGGTGAGTGATCACACCATCATGGTTATCTGGGTCATTAAGATCTGTTCTTGTATAGTTCTGTGTATTTTTGCCACCCCTTCTTAATCTCTTTTGCTTCTGTTAAGTCCATACCATTTCTGTTCTCTACTGTGCCCATCTTTGCATAAAATATCCCCTTGATAGCTCTAATTTTCTTGAAGAGATCTCTAGTTTTTCCCATTCTGTTTTTTCATTATGACCCTCCACAACGTCAATCAACGGAAGCATGGACTCTGTTGACCTTTGCCCCAGTTCTATGCTGAATTCCTCTCTAACCCCTGATGCACATCATCAAGGAACATGCCAGCCTGCAGAAAGTAAAGGGTGGACAAATTAACATGCTCACTTCCACCCTTCTCCACACCCAGCCCCTCCTGCTTAAAGTATGTGGCACTAAGGATTTTTTTAAATTAAATATTGGAGGAATGACTCTATTGAAAGAGTTGTTCTGCTCGTCATTTTATGCTGACCAATTGGATCAGAGTGTCTCCCAAAGACAATGGAGTTTTGCTTTGTCTTAGTTAATGCTGAGCATTGAGCATTCGTGGCTGCTGTTAGATTTAATTGTCTCTTCAGGCTACTTCCTGCTTCATAATGGTTTATAATAAAACCATTATGAAAATAGGGCAGTCATCCAGAGTATAGGATTTGCTGGAGGCTGTGGGAGGGAAGAGGAGGGTTAAGAGTAGAGAGCAGGTAGAGCCAAACAAGCTTTGGGGTTCTGATACTTACTTCCCCTTCTGAGTTCTGGATATTGTTTGGGGCTGGCGGAGGAATAAATGTACAAATATTTTTTGTTTCTTTGTGTGTGTTTTCTACCAGCCTTGGTCCATATTCACATCCACTTACCTAAGTTTGAGTTATAATGTGACAATCTTTTGTGTACTTTTTCTTTTTTTTTTCCACGCCATGTAGCATGTGAGATTTTATAGTCACACAACCAGGAATCAAACCTACGTCCCCTGCATTGGAAGCACAGAGTCTTAACCAGCAGACTGCCAGTGAAGTTCCCACGTTCTGTTTGTAAACTTGGCATTATGTTACATTTTTAATGATGTTACTTACCCCTTATGCTGTGCTGTGCCCTGTGTACTCAGACATGTCCTACTCTTTGCCACTCCGTGGACTGTAGTCTGTCAGGCTCCTCCGTCCATGGGATTTTCCAGGCAAGAATACTGGAGCAGGTTGCCATTTCCTCTTCCAGGGGATCATCCCAACCCAGGGATTGAACCTGCGCCTCCAGCATCTCCTCCTTGCAGGCAGATTCTTTACCACTGAACCACTAGGGAAGTTTCCTTATTCCTTATGAGTAGTTTTTAAAAACATACACAGCTTTCCTTTCTTTCTGACTGTAATTGTAAAGTATATTCATCATTTTAAAAAATGCAGACAATATGCAAAGAAAGTGAAAACTCACCCTCGATATTTTGAAGTGTATCCTTCAAAACTTTTTTCTATATATATGCTGCTGCTGCTGCTAAGTCGCTTCAGTCGTGTCCGACTCTGTGCGACCCCAGAGACGGCAGCCCACCAGGCTCCCCTGTCCCTGGGATTCTCCAGGCAAGAACACTGGAGTGGGTTGCCATTTCCTTCTCCAGTGCGTGAAAGTGAAAAGTGAAAGTGAAGTCGCTTAGTCGTGTCCGACTCTTAGCAACCCCATGGACTGCAGCCCACCAGGCTCCTCCATCCATGGGATTTTCCAGGCAAGAGTACTGGAGTGGGGTGCTATTGCCTTCTGCGTTCCATATATATAAATACATACAAAAATGGAATCATACCACCCTGCCAATACCCATGAAATTTTTCACAGAACTAGAATAAATAATCCTAAAATTTATAGGGAATCATAAAAGATCCAAATTGCCAAACCAATCATGCCAAAGCATTCAAAAGAAAAAAGTAGGAGGCCTAACCCTCCCAGACTTAAGATGATACTACAAAGCTACAGTATCAGAATAGCATGGTATTGGCACAAAAACTGACATATGGATCAATAGAATAGAATAGAGAAATAAACCCACACACCTGCAGCCAATTAGTCTTCAACAAAGGAGGTAAGAATATACAAATGGGAAAAAAAAATAGTCTTTCTCCAAGCTGTGCTGGGAAAGCTTGAGAGCCACAAGCAAACCAATGAAGTTAGAACACACTCTCACACTGTACACAAAAATAAACTAAAATGGCTTAAAGACTTAAATATAAGACATGACGCTGTAAAAACCTCTAAAAGAGAATATAAGCCAAACATTCTCTGACATAAATTGTACCAATATTTTCTTAGATCTGTCTCCCAAGGCAATAGAAATAAAAGCAAAAATAAATAAATGGAACCTAATCAAACTTAGCTTTCAAACACAGCAAAGGAAACCATAAAGAAAATGAAAAGACAACCATGAACTAGGAGAAAATATTTGCAAATATGTGACCAACAAGGGCTTAATGTCCAAAATAAACAAACAGCTCATACAAGTCGATAAGAAAATAACAAACAACTCAATCAAAAAATGGGCAGAACACCTAAATAGACATTTCTCCAAAGAAGACATACAGATGGCCAACGGGCACATGAAAAGATACTCAGCATCACTAATTATTATAGAAATGCAAATCAAAATCACATTCAGCTACCACCTCACGCTGGTCAGAATGGTCATTATTATGTCTTTTTAATCTACAAATAAAAAGTGCTGGGGAGGATGTGGAGAAAAGGGAATCCTCCTACACTATTAGTGGGAATGTAAATTGGTGGAAACGGAAAACAGTATGGAGGTCCTCAAAAACTACAAATAGAGTTGCCACATGATTCAGCAGTCCAACTCCTGGGTGAATATCCAACAAAAACCATAATTCAAAAAGATACATGCACCCCTACGTTTATGGCAGCAGAATTCAGAAAGCCAAGCAATGGAACAACCCAAATGTCAGTTGGCAGATGAGTGGTTAAAGAAACTGTGCCACATACATACACAATGGAATACTACTCAGCCATAAAAAGGAAAGAACGCCATTTGCTGCAATCTGGATGGACCTAGAGAGTATCATCCTACGTGAAATAAGTCAGAAACAGTAAGGCACATGCCATATAATATTGCTTATAAGTGGAATCTAAAATATGGCACCAGGGCTTCCCTGGTGGCTCAAGTAAAGAATCCACCTGCCAGTGCAGGAGACACGGGTTCAGTCCCCGGTCTGGGAAGATCCCACATGCCACGCAGCCATTAAGCCTGTGTGCCGCAGCTATGGAGCCTGTGTTCTAGAGCCTGCGAGCCAGAAATACTGAGCTCACGTGCTGCAGCTCTTGAAGCCTGAGCACCCTAGAACCCATGCTCCAAAACAAGAAAAGCCACCAAAATGAGAAGCCCGTGTACCACAGCTAGAGAGTAGCCCCACTCTCCGCAACTAGAGAAAAGCCTGTGCAACAACAAAGAGTCAGCACAGCCGAAAAAAGGGAAAAACTAAGCGAAAACTAGATACAATAAAAATTTTTTAAATTATAAAATATGACACAAATGAACTTATCTACGAAACAGAAATAGGCTCACAGACAGAACAAACTTGAGAGGGGCTGTGGGGGAAGGGTGGCTTAGGGGTTTGGGATTAATAGATGCAAGCTCTTACACAGAGCATGGTAAATAGGGAGCTATATTCCATATCCTGTGATAAACCATAATAGAAAAGAATAAGAGAAAGAATGTATATCTATGTATAACTGATCACTTTATTGTACAGTAAAAATCAGCACAACATTGTAAATCAACTATACATACACCAATAAAATAAATTTTAAAATAAATGGGATCATACCATACACGGTGTTTTAGCTTGTTTTCCACGTCATTAAATATGGAGTACTAATTTAAAATTTTAATTCATATTTAATCTAAATTATTCATATAAATTTAATTTGTATAGTGAAATTCAGTCGTATCTTAATAACCGGGCTTCCTTCATGGTTCACATGGCCAAGAATCTGCCAGCAATGCAGGAGACGCTCATTGGATCCCTGGGTGGAGAAGATCCCCTGGAGAAGATCGCAACCCATTCCAGTATTTTTGCCTGGAGAATTCCATGGACAGAGGAGGCTGGTGGGCTATAATCCATGGAGTCACAGAATCAGACATATATTTTAATAATCAGTACTATTTTAGTAGTGAAGTATTTTTAAAATTGATTTTAACTTTAATATTAGAATAGTATTTTTTAAAGTATAGATGTGCCACAGTTTATTTACCCTTGCCTATGCATGACAACTGTTTCCAAACTGTTACCACCGTAACTTTCCTCACTTACATCTTCTCTGCTGCTGCTGCTGCTAAGTCGCTTCAGTCGTGTCCGACTCTGTGCGACCCTCTGGACAGCAGCCCTCCAGGCTCCTCTGTCCACAGGATTCTCCAGGCAAGAATACTGGAGTGGGTTGCNTGCATGACAACTGTTTCCAAACTGTTACCACCGTAACTTTCCTCACTTACATCTTCTCTGCTGCTGCTGCTGCTAAGTCGCTTCAGTCGTGTCCGACTCTGTGCAACCCTCTGGACAGCAGCCCTCCAGGCTCCTCTGTCCACAGGATTCTCCAGGCAAGAATACTGGAGTGGGTTGCCATTTCCTTCTCCTACCTCTTTTCTCCATAGAGCTAATTCCTCTAAGTAGATATGGGAAAGAATCTGCCTGCAATGGGGGAAACACAGGCTTGACTCCTGGGTTGGGAAGATCTCCTGGAGAAGAAAATGACAATCCACTCCAGTATTCTTGCCTGGAGAGAATTCCATGGACAGAGGAGCCTGGAAGGCCACAGTCCATGGAGTCTCAAACAGTCAGACATGACCGAGCGCCTACACTTTCAGAATTTATGGGTCAAAGCAAATGCCTATTTAACATTTTGTAATACATTAAAAAAAACAAAAAACAAAACTAATTACCACTCCCAATAGAAGTGTGCCAAAGAGTTCCTCTTCCCCTCACTCTTGTCAATATAATTACCCTTCTTAAAACAGCCGAAAAATAATCTTGAATTAATGTTCAAAGAACACACTTTCCAGTTTGGAAACAAACCCACCTTGTCCTCTAGGAAAGTCAAAGTGCAGTCGCTCAGTTGCGTCCGAGTCTTTGCAACCCCATGGACTGTGGCCCACCAGGCTCCTCTGTCCATGGGATGCGCCAGGCAAAGAATATTGGAGTGGGTTGCCATTTCCTTCTCCAGGGGATCTTTCCGACCCAGGGATCGGGCCCAGGACTCCCTCATTGCAGGCAGATTCTTGACCATCTGAGCCCCGCGGGAAGCCTACAGCGTCTAGTTAAATATTCCTGTTAGTCTCAGGTACCGCCGCCAGATGGCGAGAGAGAGGCCTGGGAAGAGCGTGCGGCAGCACATGTTGGCAGACTGCACGCTGCCCCATGCCGTCGAAGGCGAGGGAGAGAGAGGACCGAACGGGGTGGAGAAAACAGGCCCCGGGCCCAGAAAACAGGAAGGGACCAGCCAGGAGAGGGTGTCCAGCGATCCAAAGAAGATGCTGGTTAGGGGAGGGGACCGGGGCGGCAAGGTCTTACCACCGCCCTGACCCGCCCGGCGAGCTGATGGGGGATGCAAGGAGCCGCATTAGGGACGAGGGGGCGGCGTGGCCCCGCGCCCTGGAGCGCCTCCAGGGCAAGCCCGCCGGGGAGACGCGCCGACCCCGCCAGCCTCCTCTACGCCTGCGGCCTGGCTTCCCCCGAGGGCGACGCAGGAGGGAAAAGCCAGGCCGGACGGACTCCTACCCGAACCTCGGCGCCGCCCCTCGTGGCGGCGGACCCAGGCAAATAATGGGAATTCTGTGCTTCTCGGCTGGTGGTTCCAGGAAATGGGATCACGACTGAGACCTGGGGTTTCCCAGTCGTGATCCCGGGACTTCCCTCGTGGCACGGTCGGTAAAGAATCCAGCTGCAATGCAGGAGACGTAAGAGACCTGGGTTCGATCCCTGGGTCAGGAAGATCCCTTCCAGAAGGAAATGGCAACCCACTCCAGTATTCTTGCCTGGAGAATCCCATGGACAAGGAACCTGGCGGGCAACAGTCCGTGGGGTCACAAGTATCGGCCACGACAGAGAGACTAAACCACCACCACCCCTGGGACCTGCGCCGGGGAAGAGGTACGAGGGTGGCTAGGATTTTCGTATACTCCCTAAAAGCACCACCACCGTCCACCCACCACCCAACACAGTGGCCTCCTTCCCTCCTGGAGGCTACAGATGATGGAAGAGAAGATGCATCCCGGGAGAGCTCCACAATGCTACGTTCTCCCTGCATCCTCTACCGCACTGTCCCCGGTCCCAAAAGGACGGCTACGAAACCTCTTCTCGCTCTCCTCTCGGGGGGTAGCCCACAGGCGAGCCCACTCTGTAACCGAGGGGGCTTGAATGGTATGCAGGCAGGAGAATTATTCCTATAATCCACGTTCAAAATCGACAGCACCTGACAGTTCTCTTGGCAGAAGGGGTCCCCGCCCCTCCTGGGCAGCTGTGAACCCCGACAAAGTCTGGGACGAGCCTGGCCCAAGCTGCTGGCTTGCAGGGTAGGCTCCGGGGCACCCGGAGGAACCCGGGCCGCCTGGGGGAGGGGCGCTGGGCTCTGTGTTGGCCGTTGCCATGGTTTTTCCCCGAGTTGCTGCGAGTGCCACTCCCTGAGTCACTGGGGGCCCAGAAGCAGGAGGTGGGAAGCCTGAGGGGACCTGGGGAGTGCCGCTGTGGAGCCCATCAGCGCTCCTGTTAAGATGGAAGCCTCTGATGGGCAGGCGGACGAAAGGGACGAGCCTCTATTGCAGGTGAAGTGGGGCTGGGGTGTGGGGGGGGGAGGGAAGGAGGACCCTGCAGGGGCTGGCTTGGGAAGGCAGAGAAGATGAGTGTCAAGGAAGAAGACGGGGTGGGGGTGGGAATGGTGAGGTTCACCAGTAAGGGACTGAAAGAACAAGAGAAGGTTAACTCATCCAGACAGATGTTTATCCAGGACATAGATACCTGGCAAGATGATGGGGGAGATTCCTGGCAAGATGATTGTCAGTTATGAACACTCACAGGCTGGTGTGTGTGTGTGTGTGTACGTGGGTCATGGTCTGTCTGGTTTGTTTGGAGTGTTTATCCAATTGACCAGCCAGGGTTCCCTCTCTCTGGAGTCTGGAGGAGCCTGTGTCCTATTCTCTCTGCATCTTTCTCCCTCCCTTTCCCTGGAACTTCCCTGTGCCCCCTGAACACAGGCAGGACTTAATGCTCACTCGTGTTTTGGCTCCCCGGTGAGGCACACAGGATCTTAGTTCTTTGACCAAGGACTGAACCCTGTGTCCCCTGCAATGGAAACTTGGAGTCTTAACCACTACGCCACCAGGGAAGTCCCTACGCTCCCTTTTCTGGGAGGCTTTTTAAAAGGCAGGTGTAAATCTCATGTCAATCTAATCCTGTGCTCTGACTTCAAGTGTTATTCTGAAGTCACCTCATTGTGATTCATTTTCAACTTCTTTTGCTCCAGCTTGCTGCCAGAAAGCTCCTTCTCATCATCACCATTACTGTCACCCACTTTCCTGAGTGCCTCTTAGTCTGGCAAGAAGCTAAAAATTAGGGATACAAAGAAGTGGGCCTGGGACTTAGGAACTCATGAGCGAGTAAATGAATGATGATCATTCCCCCAAGGAGTTACTTAAGCATCTCGGGTACCCTCTGCTCATCTGTAACCAAAAATAAAGAGTTCTAGCCTTGCAAAATCTGTGGGAGAATAAAATGAGTTAATGTTGGTACTTCCTTGATGGTCCAGTGGTTAAGAATCCTCCTTGCAAATCAGGGGACATAGGTTCCATCCTTGGTCCAGGAATATCCCACATGCCTCAGAGCAACTAAGCCCCTGAGCCTATGAAGCCTGCAAGCCCTAGAGCCATGCTCCACAAGGGAAGCCGTTGCAAAGAGAAGCCTTCACACCACAACAAAGAGTGGCTCCTGCTTTCCACAACTAAACAAAGCCCACACGCAGCAGTGAAGACCCACTATGGTCAAAAAAGTAAATAAATTTAAAAACAGAGTCCACCCTCCAATGCAGGGGACCCAGGTTCCATCCCTGGTTGGGGAACTAAGATCGCATATGCTGTGAAGTAACTAAGCATACTCACTGCAACTAGAGAGAAAGCCCACAAACCACAATGAAGACCCAGTGCAGTCCTCCCCTCAAATAAAAAAAGAAGTTAACCATACACAGAAAGAGTTCAGTTCAGTCGCTCAGTTGTGTCCAACTCTGCGACCCCATGCACTGCAGCACACCAGGCTTCCCTGTCCATCACCAACTCCTGGAGTTTACTCAAACTCATGTACATTGAGTCGCTGATGCCATCCAACCATCTCATCCTCTGTCGTCCCCTTCTCTTCCTGCCTTCAATCTTTCCCAGTATCAGGGTCTTTTCCAGTGAGTCAGTTTTTCCCATCAGGTGGCCAAAGTTATTGGAGCTTCACTTCAGCATGAGTCCTTCTAATGAATATTCAGGACTGATCTCCTTTAGGATGGACTGGTTGGATATCCTTGCAGTCCAAGAGACTCTCTCCAGAATCTTCTCCATCACCACAGTTCAAAAGCAGCAATTCTTTCGTGCTCAACTTTCTTTATGATCCAGAACAAAAAGAGTTAATGTTTGTCAAGTGCTTTGCGAAGTTAGTTAGTATACAGAGCTATAATATTCTAAAAGAAATGGATTAGGTGTTCTTGGTTTTCTAAGCAGGGATTCTCAGAGATGGGTTTCCTTTGCCCAGGGCTCACTGGCCTGAGAGCTGGATCAAAAGGAGGTCACTGGGAAAATGGAGAAGGGCTTTGGCTGGCGTCTGGATCAGTGCTTGCCCAGCACTGCCTCTCAGGAGCAGTAGCCCTAGGCCCCCAGCTGACTGCTGCCCCTGCCTCCTCCAGGGGACATACGCACCCAGGTTAGAGAGGAGCTCCAGTACCGCCCCAGCCAAAGACTCCCTTGTGCACCGTGCCAAGGGCCTCGACCGGGAGACCTTCAAAATTGTGAGTAAGGGGCCAGCCTGGGGCCTGTACCCTGTTCCCCACAGGTCAGGAGACCTGGGTCAGAAGCTGGCAGGCCTCGGATCCATAGTTCATGGGCCCACTGGACACCCTCCTGGGAAGGAAGTGGCCTTCTCACTTAACACTGGGTCGGAAGGGTTGCAGCTGGGCCACCTGCTGGCTATGTGGGGCTGTCCAACTGTCTCTTCTTTCTCCTATGGCCCCTCACTTCCCCTGTTGCCTCCTCAGTGCAAAGAATATCTCAGGCCATTGAAGAAGTTCCTGCGAAAGCTGCACCTGCCAAAGGACCTTCCCCAGAAGAAAAAACTGAAGTACATGAAGCAGAGCCTGGTGATCCTAGGGGACCACATCAACACCTTTCTGCAGCACTATTGCCGAGCCTGGGAAATCAAGCACTGGAAGAAGTAGGACAGCCTCCCTACCCTGACCATGACCCTCTCTCCTGGGCCACTCCCTCCAGAATCGAGGTCACTCCTTAGTGCAAATCTCCTAGTCCTTCACCTTAGTGTGGAAGGGTCAGCATCCTGGAGAGAGTGTGGTGAAGAGGGGTGGAGAGAACAGCACCCTCTAGTGACTCAGGGCAGCACTGAATGGATAAAGGATTCCTCACCTCGGGATAGGAGTTCAGTTCAGTTCGGTTGCTCAGTGGTCTCTTTGCGACCCCATGGACTGCTGCACGCCAGGCCTCCCTGTCCATCACCAACTCCTGGGGTTTACTCAAACTCATGTCCCTGTCCATCACCAACTCCTGGGGTTTACTCAAACTCATGTACATTGAGTCACTGATGCCATCCAACCATCTCATCCTCTGTCATCCCCTTCTCCCACCTTCAATCTTTCCCAGCATCAGGGTCTTTTCAAATGAGTCAGCTCTTGGCATCACGTGGCCAAAGTATTGGAGTTTCAGCTTCAACATCAGTCCTTCCAATAAACATTCAGGACTGATCTCCTTTAGGATGGACTGGTTGGATCTCCTTGCAGTCCAAGGGACTCTCAAGAATCTTCTCCAGCACAACAGTTCAAAAGCATCAGTTCTTCAGCGCTCAGCTTTCTTTATGGTCCAACTGTCATATCCATACATGACTACTGGAAAAATAATAGCCTTGACTAGATGGACCTTTGTTGGCAAAGTAATGTCTCTGCTTTTGAATATGCTACCTAGGTTGGTCATAACTTTTCTTCCAAGGAGAAAGTATCTTTTAATTTCATGGCTGCAGTCACCATCCACAGTGATTTTGGAGCCCCCCAAAATAAAGTCTGACATTGTTTCCACTGTTTCCCTATCTATTTGCCATGAAAGGATGGAACTGGATGCCATGATCTTAATTTTCTGAATGTTGAGCTTTAAGCCAACTTTTTCACTCTCCTCTTTCACTTTCATCAAGAGGCTCTTTAGTTCTTCTTGGCTTTCTGCCATAAGGGTGGTATCATCTGCATATCTGAGGATATTGATATTTCTCCCGGCAGTCTTGATTCCAGCTTGTGCTTCCTCCTGCCCAGCGTTTCTAATGATGTACTCTGCATAGAAGTTAAATAAGCTGGGTGACAATATACAGGCTTGACGTACTCCTTTTCCTATTTGGAATTGGGGTGGGAGGAGTCGGGGAAGGAATTCTGATAGAATAACTCCTGTGTGCTGTGGGGGCTCATCACCAAATACAGGGGATTCAAGGCCTGGAGAATCCTGCCCTCCATGTGCCCAACCAAAAATTCAGGGGGCAGGGATGGGCCATATCTCCCCGGGTGGTCCTGGCCATAAGGCAGGTGCGGGAGGCAGAGGGGCTGGGCTCCTCCCACCTCAGCCTCGGCCCCGCCTCCTTCGGCCTCGGCCCCGCCCCCTCAGCCTCTTTCCCCCCGCCTTTCAGGATGCTCTGGCGGTTTGTCTCCCTCTTCTCAGAGCTGGAGGCGAAGCAGCTTCGCAAACTCTACAAGTATACCAAGAACAACCAGACCGCTAAGTTCCTGGTGAGGCTCCTCCCTGGCTGGCAGAGGGCTGGGTGGCGTGTTCTTGAACTGTAGGGGGAGGTCTGAGCCTGAAGGGCTGTGTTGTTTTTTTTTTTTGGCCACAGCATGTGGCATGAGGGATCCATCCATTCCAGGGATGGAATCTGGGCTCCCAGGGGTGAAAGTGCGGAATCCTCAACACTGGACTGGCAGGAAATTCTCTGATAGAACAAGTACTCTTTAGTCCTTGCCATGCTCATTGCCTGAGGAAAACTCCACTGCCTCCGGGGTGGGCACAGAGTGGGCTCATGAGGCCAGAGACAGCTTCACCCTCCACCACCACACGCTGAGCAGGAGCAGGGACGTTCCTGAGGAGCCATGGGTGGGGACGACCCAGGCCAGGCAGGGAGGCATAGCCAGCTTGGGGGAGGCTATGGAGACCGTTGCAAAGGCCAGAGGATAAATATCCCGGGTAGGCTTTGTCCCAAAACAGTGATTCGGAAACATTTTAGTCTCAGATCACTTCTTCCCTCTTAATTTTTATGGTGCTTAGTTGCTAAGTTGCATCTGACTCTGCAACTCCATGGATGTAGCCTGGTCCATGGGATTTCCCAGGAAGGAATGCTGGCGTGGGTTGCCATTGCCTTCTCCAGGGGATCTTCCCGACCCACGAATCAAACCTGTGTCTCCTGCATTGGCATGCGTGTTCTTTACCACTAAGCCACCAGGGCATCCCATAACCCCACAAAATGTGTTCCGATAGGTTACATCTATTGACATTTGCCCTACTAGAAATTAAAGCTAAAGAAAAAATTCAAAATATGTACCTGCTAATCATTTAAAATCAAGGAGCCCATTATATGTTAACATAATTTTTATGAGAGATAACTGTATTTTCCAAAACAAATTTAGTGAGAGGAGTGACATTGCTTTCTATTTTTGCAGATCTCTTCAGTGTCTGGCTTAATAGAAGACACTTGGCTTCTCATATCTGCTTTTGCTCAATCTCTTACAATATAATGATTTGGTACATAAGAAAATCCAGCCTCCTACTGATATATATATATATATATATATATATATATACGTATATATATAATTATTAATAGAAAGGAAAGGAGTATTTTATTAGCGTTTTCAGATAAAGGTGAATATTTTTTGACACCAAAACTCAGCAAGTGGCAGTTACTTAACTGCAATGTTGAATCTGAAACCATATCAATGCATGTTTGTTTATTAAGCTGTTTGTTTTCTTTTTTTTTTTACCACATCACGCAGCAGGATCTCAGTTCCCTGACCCAGGACTGAACCCATGCTTCTTGCAGAGCAAGTACAGAGTCCTAACCACTGGACCATCAGGGAATTCCTTCAATGAATGTTTTAAAATAGACTTTTTTTTTTTTTTAAGCAGTTTTAGGTTTATAGAATAATTGGGGGTAAATCACAGAGTTCCCATACTTACCCTTTCCTGTTTTCCTTATTATTAACACCTTGCATTGGAGAGGTACATTAGTATCTTTGATGAGCCAATATGGATACCCCGTTAATAAATAATGTCCATTGTCTGGAAAATCCCATGGACAGAAGAGCCTAGTAGGCTACAGTCCATGGGGTCGCAAAGAGTCGGACACGACTGAGTGACTTCACTTCACTTCACTTCACATAGTTTACATGAAGGTGCATTCCTTGTTTTGTCCATTCTGTAGGTTTTGACAGATATACAGTAACATGTATCCACCATTAGAGTGGAAAAAGAAAGTTTCATTGTCCTAAAAATCCCCAGTGCTCCGCCTATTTATCCCCTCCTTCTCCCCTCAAGGCCCTTGGCAACCACTGATCTTTTAACTGTCTCCATAGTTTTTCCTTTTCTGGACTGTATAATTGGAAGGTATAGTTGGAATCATACAGTATATAGCCTTTTCAGATTTGTTATCAATGAACTTTTCACACTAGGTTACGTTAGAATCCATTGATTTCTCTCCTGCACGCTGAGTGGATCCCACTTTTCAGGCGGTCTGTGAGGTTAGAATATTTCACAGAGCACCCTTTGAGAAGCACTGTCCCAAAGAATAATTACAGGGAACAGTTTTTATGTACTAGGAAACTTTATGTTCCTTCATGTCATTCTTCAAAAGTAACCCTAGGTGGTAATTAGAATTATTGTCCACAGTGTATAAAGGAGGGGGCCTAATCTAGGGAGGTGAAGGAACTTGATCCAGACCATGCAGCAAATGGGAAGGATAGAGCTGGGTTCAAACATAATCTCATTCAAAGGAGAGCCCTGCTCTGACCTTATCCTGCCCAGTGCTCCAGCTGGGCAGCTATAATGGCATCCTCTGATAGCTCAGCTGGTAAAGAATCCTTCTCTAATGGAGGAGACTCCAGTTCAATTCCTGGGTCAGGAAGATTCCCTGGAGAAGGGATAGGCTACCCACTCCAGTATTCTTGGGCTTNCCCTGCTCTGACCTTATCCTGCCCAGTGCTCCAGCTGGGCAGCTATAATGGCATCCTCTGATAGCTCAGCTGGTAAAGAATCCTTCTCTAATGGAGGAGACTCCAGTTCAATTCCTGGGTCAGGAAGATTCCCTGGAGAAGGGATAGGCTACCCACTCCAGTATTCTTGGGCTTCCCTTGTGGCTCAGCTGGGAAAGAACTGCCTACAATGCAGGAGACCTGGCTTCAGTCCCTGGGTTGAGAAGATCCCCTGGAGAAGAGAAAGGCAATTCCATGGACTGTATGATCTATGGGGTCACAAAGAGTTGGACGTGACTTTCACTTTCTCTGTGGGTCTTTATTTCAATCTCTGAACATGAATGTGGGGATAGATTCAATGATTCCTTTTAAGAATATGAGGAGCTGCCATTTTAGTCATTCCTAGATTTCAGCAGCCAAGGAACTTTCAAAAGATGTTTCCAGGCTCTCGATTTTAATTTTGCAAAGGACTTTAAAAAATAAGAACCAGGATTTCCCTGGGGGGTCCAGTGGCTAAGACTCTGCCCAATGCAGGGGAGCCAGGTTCAATCCCTGGTCAGGGAATCACATCCCACATGCAGCATCTAAGAGTTCTCATGCCACAACTAAAGTTCCCACACGCTACAACTAAAACCCAGCACACCCATGCACAGCTTCAGTTGTTCCTGTCTGACTCTTTGCGACCCCCGGACTGCAGCCCGCCAGGCTCCTGCATCCATGGGGTTCTCCAGGCAAGAATACCGGAGTGGGTTGCCATGCCCTCCCCCAGGGGATCTTTCTCAACTAGCACAGCCAAATAAATATTTTTTCACGTCCCATTGTTTCATTACAAACACATAAGACACTATGCTCAAAAACGAGAAGGAGGAGATACTGCAAAGGAAAGAACCACCCAAGAAGACAGAGTTGGCAGCCTGGCCTCAAGATCCCCATGGTCCCCCACCCCCGCCCCCCAACATCTGTGATCCTCACTCCATCCTGGCTGCCCAAGCGTGAGGCGCAGCCTGGCTGCAGCAGCTTCCTGACGCAGGCAGGGCTCAGGGTCTGGCAGGCGGGCCCCTCTCTCCTCCTCAACACCCTGGTCCCCTTGCAGGTGGCCTTCTGCCCCTTGGACGCCCCGGAGAGCTCCTTGCTGGCTGACCAGGAGAACAGTCTGCCCAAGCTCTGCACTGCCTGGGGGCTCCGCAGCCACCTCAGTGGCATGAAGGAGAGGCTGTCCAAGCTGCAGGCCCCGGGCCACCCGGCCTGCCTGCTGAAGGAGCTGCGAGCCAGGGGCCCCCGCAGGAGAGGTATGCCCGGAGGAGCAGCCGTCTGCCTCCGGGAGCACCTGACCTGGTCCTCTTCCGGCCGCCCCATCTTTTCTTCTGCCCTGCGTTTCTATTTGTGCATTTTCCTTCCCCATCTCCACTTTTTCTTTTATCTTTCTCCCTCCTTCTCTTAGGTCAGCTCACTGTAGGAAATTTGAATGTTTGTGCGTGAACGCTCAGTCGTGTCCGACCCCATAGACTGTCGTCTGCCAGGAGCCTCTCTCCCTGGGATTTGCCAGATAGGATAAAACAGAAAAGTCACCCATCACCCACAGGCAGGACTAATAATCATATTTAGGTGTGTTTCCTTCCTGTTCCGCCCCCGGAGGTCTCGGGAAATGTGCCTTTTCCAGCTAACAGGTAAACAAAGGCATGCTCCCGGACGATCAGAAGCAGAGCCACTTCTAGTGGCCAAGAGCAGGGACTCCCAGGAAGTGGCCAAGCAGCAGGCTGTGCCCTCTTGGTGTTGGGTGGGCTGCGGGTGGAAGGAAGGGGTCACTCCCTCAGGAAGGCCCCCAGCCAGTCCAGGCCAGTCCAGCGACGTGGCCCCTGGACTGAGGCTGTGGGCTTAAAGGACAGAGTCTTCAGTGAGGCTGGAGTCTGTGAAGGCCCATTCTGGGCACTAAGGATCAGAGAGATGTTAGACCTCCTACCTCTCAGCCTTCTGGAACTGGCTTCTGGGGCTACGTGTAGCTGTTCTTGCTTAGCTCCTGTGGGAGAAAATGAAGGCACACAGGGAAACCTAGGACCCCACAGCGTGGCCCTAAACTGGACCCAGGGTGTTTCTCTGAAGGCTGGGCCAGCCGGGGCCGCGCTCAGGGCCTTTTCAGCGGCCATAGCTGGACCAGAGGGAGCAGGGAAGTGAGGCTGGTCAGTGAAGAGGGCCCAGAGCCCCAAACCCAGACCCGCGCCTGGGCTCCGTGGGGGCCCGTGGCTCTAGTGCCTACTGCTTAGACTGAGGAAGTGAAACATACAATGGAATGAAGGGCAGTCGGTATCATTAAGATGATTTGGATCAGGCAGTCCCTGAATCAGAGGAGGACAGTGTGGTTCAGGCTTTAGAGCTAGCATCTCCCTGTACCAGTGCATCGTGCCTCTTAATTTCACCCACCCCTGCAGCACCCGGAAGAGCTGGGCATGACCACCCCCCTTTCACTAATGATCAATCTCAGGTCATAGGGCAAAGGGTAGGTCCGGAGGTTTGGAAGGAGGTAGGTTTGGGACAGGCTTTAGAGAAAGGAAAAAGGAGAGAGATGGGGGAGACAAAGAGGTGGAAGGGAGTTCTGTGTGGAGGTGAGGCAGTGAGCACACAGGCTGGGCTTGGAGGTGAAGGGTGGAGAGGGAGGGGTGGAGTGGCAGGTATCAGGGAAAGGCTGCAGGTAGCGTGTTAAGTTGGGCTTGAAACTGCGATTCTTTTTTTAAGGTGTTTTTAAAAAAACTTCTTCATTTGGGTCTTCGTTTCGGCCCTCGGGACCCTCAGTCTTTGTTGCAGCATGCGGAACCTTCAGTTACAGCGTGCGAATTCTGTAGAGGCATGTGGGCTGCGAGTGGAATCTAGTTCCCTGACCGGAGATGGAACCCTGGCCTCCGCCACTGGGAGTGCACCGTCCTAGCCACTGGGCCACCAGGGATGCCTCTGAAATTGTAATTCTTAAAATAACATTTGATTACAAACACGAGCATATCCTAGAAAATTAGATAATATAGATCAACAAAAAATAAAACATAAACATCACATTGTCATCCACAGTTACCACTTTCCAGATGCTTCTCATGTGTATAAACACCTGTATTAAACCAAAATGAGACCATGCTATATGTGTGGTTTTGACTTGAACTTGCTTTTTTCAGATAATTACAGAAACCTTCCATGTCAACATCTTCATTGAATTAAATACTCCATTTTCAAATATTCCCAGTAGTCAAAGATACCTTTTGCACTTAATTTCCCAAACCATGCATTTCACCTGGTTATGTCGCTTAAGTCTCTTTGAATCTGAGTGTCCCTTTTCTTCCACCCCGACGTGTTGAAGAGATCAGGCTACTGTTCTGCAGACCGTTCCACTTCCTGCTTTTTTCTTGTTGCTCCCATTCGGCATCTTTGAAGCTTGTTTCTCTCGGAGCAGGATTGTAGGTCAAGGGTCCCCATGGATTTGTGTAAAACACATTTCTGACTGGCATACGTTTCAGGCGAGGTGCCATTCTTCATACTGTGTTACATGAGAAAACGCATACTACCAGGTGGGGCCACCACGACCGGGTGAATCACTGAGTCTATCATGAAATTAAACGTGACCTGTGCGGGGGCTCCCCTGGCAGTCCAGTGGTTAAGAATCCACCTTCCAATGCAGGGGATGCAAGTTCGATCCCTGGTTGGGAAACTAAGATTTCACATGCCTCAGGGCAACTAAACTCTCACACCCACAGGGGGCAACCAAGATCCCACATGCTGCAACGAAGCGACACAGACAGCCAACAATAAATAAATACTTCTTTTTTAAAAAAGAAAAGATCAGTGAAATTGACATCATCTCCCCAAATACGACCTTCATGGTGTTCCTTGGGCACTGTGTTCATGAATCAGTTCTTTATTTTTTTCATGAGTCAGTTCTTAAGTAAAAAGATGGCAATGATGTTTGCAAACAACCCAGCAGCAAAGTACTGGAAACCGGGGAGTGAATGGAGGGAGACAGGAGTGGAGAGGAATCACAGAAGCCGGGGGTCTGTCCTGTGCCCCAGGCTTAGACTTTGAGCAGCCCATTTCCCTACTCTGTGCCTGCGTGAGATCCCTCAGCTGTAAACTGGGGTGATTCCATCTCCTTACCCCACAGGGTTTCTGTGAGAAAAGGGTAAGGGACTTAGGTTGAAAGCAAGGTAAGCTTTTGCTGCTCTTCCCACCGCTGTTACAGGCTGAGATTCTCTTACTGTTTGTGATGTCATCAGCACTGTCTCTGACCTTCCTCTTTTTCAGGTTCTAAGCTTCCTCAAGAGCCGAAACTCAAGAGAAGGAGGATTAAGGAAGCCCCAGACACTCCAGAGACCTGTCCGTAGAAGACCCAGCTGGGGCTGAGGACCAGCTTGCTCTGGATCCTAAGAGCACTTGCCCTTGAGGGGAGGGGGATATGAGGGACCAGTGAGAGGAAAGAAGAAGCTGTCTTTATCAAAAGGATGCTCAGTCTTAATTGTGCATAAATGGGACAAGGAAATAAACATCCTTTAGACAGTTCAACTTGGCTAATCATCATCGTTCATTTTTTTAAAGTTATTTATTTGGTTGCACTGGGGCTTCACTGCTCTCTGCGGGCTTTCTCTAGTTGCAGAGAGCAGAGGAGGTCTCATTCTTCTTTTTTTTAATCAAAAATAAATACGTGCCAGCCACCTTCTGAATAGTAAGTGGCCCCCATATAGACAGGTGAGTAAGAAGAGGCAGTTGCCGTGGCAAGGACCGCCACAGTCTGGGGGAAACACACACACAAATAGACTTAAATGGGGTAATGCCGGTGTCTGGGGAAGGCCTTAAGGGAGGTGACACGGGCCTGATATGTGTCTGCCAGGAGAGAGCACAGGTGGGAGGGGAGTGGGCTAGGCGTCAATTGGAGGGTGATAAGTCTGGTGCCTTCCTAAATTGTCTGCCCTTGGTCCCGTGGGAACTTAGAGGGGACAGTGACAAGGGAGATGCCAGGCAGGGGAAGGAGTTGATGTGACGTGGGTATCAGCGAAATACGTGGAAGTGAGAGAGGGTGGAGTCAGGAGACCAAAGAAGGAACTGTATTAATCATCCCCAGGGACTTACTTGGCTGTCCAGTGGCTAAGACTCCGTGCTCCCAATGCAGGGGGCCCAGGCTGGACCCTTGGTTGGGGAACTAGATCCCACCATAACTCAGAGTCCACATGCTGCAACTAAAGATTCTGCATGCCACCTCCAAGACCGGGCTCAGCCAAAACCAATTTTTTTTTTTTTAAAGGCAGCTGCACTTCTTTAGGGCATTTTGAATGACTAAAGCAGAACTTCTTTTAAAAAGTCAGTTGCCAATATCAGCTCGGTACATTTCACATAAGAAAAACCTGCCTTCTCACAGACAACCCCTGGCTGGGGCTCAGGTTTCACTGATATTCCCTCCAGTTCACCACAGTCTCCAACCCTCCCTGTTGCCTTATACACCGGCCTTTTTCACTCCTTTCTATTAGTATGTTTGACCCTTTTCGCCTTTAGTATTCGCCACCCGTAGGGTGTATACACAAACACGGTGAAGCTGTGCATGGATCGGGGCAGGGTGGATTTGTGGGGCTAAGGCTAAACGGATGGAAGTGGGAGGTGACAAACGGGGAAGGGGAGGGAGTGAAGACGGCACGTTGTCTCTAGCTAGAAAGGCCAGGGAGACGGTGGTCAACTCCAGGAGGAGAAGCAGGTCCAGCCGTGTTCCAAGAACACGGGAGAATCAGGGCTCTGCTCCAGGCAGAGCATCCGGCGCCCATGGAGGGTGGAGGGTGTTGGGGGTGGATACCAGAATAAATGTGTGTGACCCTGTTTCCTCTCCTCCTTCAATTTGTCTTCAGGAGTAAATATTACCAGAGGTTTTAAATGGTAAAATGAACATCAGTCTAGACCTGAAGGCCAAGGACAGGAACGCACCAGTGGGGAGGGAGGCGGCCACCCCATCTCTTTGGTCCTCGCACCCACTGCCTCCCAGAGGCTAGATGAGAGAGTCTAAGGCAGGGGCCGGGGGTCAGCCTCGCTGGGTGGTCCCCGCCAGTCCTGACAAAGCGGGGAGTTTGTGAGAGAAGAGCAGCAGGTCGGGGGCTGTCTCTGACAACCGGCGGCTCTCCACTTTTCTCCAGAGCGATGTCACCGACAAGATCCCCGGGGAAAAGCTGGCTGTTCAGGGAATAAACCGAAGAAATGAAGTGACCTCTGTGTGTGAGGCAACACTGCCCCCTACAGGAATTCTGGAACTCTACAGCCTTCTTCCTGTGCAAAGAGCCGGAGACCAGGAGCCAGTGTGGGAGATTCCTACCAGCCTTGATTCCGGAGGCCTGCAGGTAAAAGGTGCAAGAGGTGAGGCTTGGATTTGGAGGCTCTCTTTTTTTTTTTTTTTGGCTGCATCAGGTCTTAGTTGTGGCTGTTGCTGCTAAGTCACTTCAGTCGTGTCCGACTCTGTGTGACCCCATAGACGGCAGCCCACCAGGCTCCCCCATCCCTGGGATTCTCCAGGCAAGAACACTGGAGTGGGTTGCCATTTCCTTCTCCAATGCATGAAAGAGAAAAGTGAAAGTGAAGTCGCTCAGTCTGTCCGACTGTTAGTGACCCCATGGACTGCAGCCCACCAGGCTCCTCCGTCCGTTGGATTTTCCAGGCAAGAGTACTGGGGTGGGGTGCCATTGCCTTCCCCGCTTAGTTGTGGCAGGTGGGCTTAATTGCCTTGAGGCGTGTGGGACCTTAGTTGCCTGACCAGGGATTGAACCTACATACGCTGCATTGGAAGGTAGATTCTCAACCACTGGACCACCAGGGAAGTGCCTTTTTTGGGAGGTGGGGGCGGTCTCTTAACTCTTTCCTTAAATTCAGTAGATCTCAGAATTCTAAAAAGACAGATCACGTGACATTGCTCTGCTCAAAATACTGCAACAGCACAGAGGATTTTTAGAGCAGTGAAAATACCCTGTATGATACCAGAGTGGTGGACACATGCCATCACACATTGGCCCAGACCCATAGGATGTGTGACACCAAGAGCAACCCTAATGTAAACTGTGGACTCTGGGTGATAATTCTGTATCAACGTAAGTCCATCAGTTGTAATCAATAACCGCTCTGGTGGAGGGTGTGGGTGACGGGGGAGGCGTGCATGTGGAGGAGAGCAGTATACAGGACATCTCTGCACTGTCTGCTCAGTTTTTCTGTGAACCTAAAATTGCTCTAAAAACAACAAACAAACATACAAACCCTCCAACAAACAAACAAAACCCTCCAACAGCTCTTTATCTCCTTCAGATTAAAAGCCCAAGTTTTTCCAAGCACCTACAAAGCCCTATATGATCTATCCCTGTCCATTCTGGGACCTCTTTGGGCTCATCCTTGCTTTTCTCATACCAGTCAAGCATACTGCTNAACAAACAAAACCCTCCAACAGCTCTTTATCTCCTTCAGATTAAAAGCCCAAGTTTTTCCAAGCACCTACAAAGCCCTATATGATCTATCCCTGTCCATTCTGGGACCTCTTTGGGCTCATCCTTGCTTTTCTCATACCAGTCAAGCATACTGCTGGGGACTTCTCTGCTGATCCAGTGGCTGAAACTTCATGATCCCAACACAGGGGGCCCATGTCTGGTTTGATCTCTGGTCAGGGAACTGGATCCCACATGCCGCAACCAAAAATATCGTGTGCTCCACCTAAGGCCCAGCATAGCCAAATAAAAATAAAATAAAATAATTTAAACTATACTCCTGCTTCAGCCAAATAAATTTTAAAAATTTAAAGTATACTCCTGCCTCAGATCTTTTTACTGGCTATTTCCTCTGTCTGGAACATTACTTTATTAAAAAATAGCCATTTATTTATTTATTTATTCCACATGCCGCACCTTTAGGCGTGTGGATAGCTTGGTTCCCGGATCAGACAGGGGATGGAACTCATGCTCCCTGCAGTGGGAGTGTAAAGTCTCAACCACTGGACCACCAGGGAAGGCCCCTGTCTGGAATGTTCTTTACCAAAATATCCACTTGGTCATTTCTTCTTCCCCTTGAAATCTTTGTTCAAGTATCACCTCCTGAGGATAGGCTACCGTAATCCCCTATTTTAAAGTCCAACAACCTCTGCACCCCAAATATCCTTTACTGTTTTTATTTTCCTAAAGTACTAATACATCTCAAATATTACATAATTTAATGATTGTATTTCTTGTTTATTGATGTTCTCCTCCCATTAAAATAGAAGTTCCACAAAGACAGAGCTTTTTGTCTGTTTTGCTCATTGTTGTATCCCAGTGACAACAGGCCCAGCACCCAGGAGGCACTTAACACACATTTGGGGTTTTTGTCTTTAATTTTTGGCTGCACCCAGCGGCCTTAGTTCCTCAGCCAGGGATCAAACCCGCTTCCCCTGCATTGGAAGGCAGAGTCTTAACCATTGGACTGCTGGGAAAATCCCTTAACAGATATTTGTAGAATGAATGATTGGATTCCATGAGTCAGGAGATGGCAAAGTGCTTTCTTTGTATCCATCCTCCTTGGATCTTCATGTCAAACCCGTCAGGGAGATTCTGCTGCATTACTGAAAGAAAACAGAGGCTTAGGGGCTGCCACAGCTGAGTTGAGAGATGGACTTTCCAGGTCTCCTGACTCCATATCCCCTTAGTTTTGACTTTATGATTTTGCCTTCGTGCATGCAGACATTTTTCATTTTTATAAAGTAAAATTATCAGTCCTTTCTTAAATGGTTTCTTTATGACTTTGAAGGATCTTCCTCACTCAGAGAATATTTAAAATTGTATCTTTCGGGCTTCCCTGGTGGCCCAATGTTCTTAACCAACGTTAAGAATTCACCTTGCAATGCAGGAGTCACTGGTTCTACCCCTGGTCTTGGGAGGTACCCCACGCCACAGAGCAGCTAAGCCCATGCACCACAGTTACTGAGCCTGTGCTCTAGAGCCTGTGAGCTGCAACTACTGAAGCCCGAACACCCTAGAGCCTGCTCTCCCCAAGAGAAGGCACTGCAGCGAGAAGCCTGCACGCCACAGCTAGAGAGGGGCCCCCGTGTGCCGCATCTAGAGAACAGGCTGGGGGCAGCAATGAGGATCTAATGCAACCAAAGATAAATTTTAAAAATTCTATTTTTCCTTCTTCTAGCACCAAGATTTCAGTTTTTACATTTAAATCTTTGGTCTATCTGGAATTTAAAGTAGTGTAATTGGGTTCCAATATATGTGTTTTTCAGATAGCTAAATGGTTATCCTTGCACAAGTGGGAGTGTATTTATAGGATATAATATAGAGGGGAAAAAATCCATTTTCTACACAGTTTTGAAATGTCATCCTTATTATATATTAAGTTCCTGATTTACTTGGGTCTACTTCTGAACTTTTTGTTCTGGGCTGTTGATCTGCCTGCTCATGTAGAGTTGGGTTTTTCTGAAAAAGGAGAAAAAGACACTACAATAACAAAACAGGATATGATAGGGAAAGAGTATTCAGTTTCTAAAAAGAACCAAATTAAATTTCAAAAATAAAAAATAATCATTGATATTGAAACCTTAATGGTCAAGTTAAACAGTAGACAACATCTGAATTCACAGATCAATCTTAATATCATAAAACAAAATAACCAGACATTTATGGGCCTCCAGCCTAAGTGGTATGTTTGCAAAAAATTCAAACCTGAATCTGATCAAATTTCTAGATCTAATTACCAGCTCATAAGAAATACAAGGGACTGGGGAGCGTATTAAATGATACCATGGGGACAGAATCAGCAAACTTCTTTTAAAAGTTTTTTATTATTTGTTTGTTTCTGCCTGCTCTGGGTCTTCGTTTCTTTGCTCAGGTTTCCTCCGGTTGCGGGCTTCTCACTGTGGTGGCTCCTCCTGTTGGGGATTATGGGCTCTAGACACTTGGGCTCAGTGGTTGTGGCCCTGGGCTTAGCTGCCCTGTGACAGGTGGGACCTTCCTGGACCAGGGATCAAACCTGTGTACCCTGCATTGGCCAGGGAAGCCCTCAGCAAACTCTTGACTACGTGAAGATCCACAGAGTAAACAAACCAGTTACTTTAATAAATAAACTTCAAAGGGGAAAAAAAGGGGGAGAAGAAGTCTAAAAATTAAGAGATTGAAGAGCTATGACCAAAGGACATAGAACAAACCAGTTCTACAAAAACGTTCATGAAACAGTCAGGGAAATTGAACATGGACTGATGATTTGATGATGTAAAGGAATGTTAGTAGTTCTTGAGTTTAGTAATAGTATTTTGGATTTATATATATATGTGTGTGTGTTTTTATGTTTTAGAGATAACAGTAAAATATTTGTGGATAAAACTATGATTCTGGGATTTGATTTAAAATATCTAGTGGAGTGGTGATCATTTGGTAATGTATAGAAATATCAAATCACTGTGTTGTGTAACAGGAGCTAACATAGTGTTGTAGGTCAACTATACTTCAAAACCCAAATAAACTTGTAGAAAAAGAGATCAGACTTATGGTTATCAGAGGCAGGGCTAGGAGAACAGAGGAACCAGAGAGAAGTGGTCAACAGACACAAACTTCCAGTTATCAGATAAACTAAGTATTTGGACTATAACATTCAACATAATTAGTATAATTAACACCGCTGTATATTCCGTGTGAAAGTGAAGAGAGTAAATCCTAAGTGTTCTCATTGTAAGGAAAAATGTCTCTTCTTTTTCTGTTGGAATGATTTGTCCTGGGGGAAGTCAGTGGCCGTGTCAAAAAGACTCACAGCCCCAACAAGCGGCCCACACAAGGAGGAACTGAGACCTCTTGCCAACAGCCGTGTAAGTAAGCCAGCTTGGAAGCAGATTCTCCAGCAGCAGCCAAGTCTAAGGTTGCCATAATTATAGTCTCATGAGGTCCACTGAGCTAGAACAACTCAGTGAAGCCACTCCTGAACTCCAGTTCCACAGGAGCTGTTAATATTTTTGGTTTAAGCCAATTAAGTTTTGGTATAACGTGGCACTGTTAACCAAACTTCTAGAAACAAGACCGGACTGAAATAAAAAGGTGTTTATTTGGGATTTGTTAGGACTGCAGCCTGGGAGACACAGATTCAAGAAGCACTTGAATTATCTTCCATTGGCCTACAAGATGGAGGTGGCTTTAAGGCAAAAACTGCAAGGTTACACGGGTTGTTTATCACGAATTTTTTTATTATATGTATTAATTATATTGGAAAATACTATAAAGTACTTTTTTAATACCTGCAACTCTACTAAGAGGTAACCACATTTAACATATTGGTATATTTGCTCTTTTTTTCTGTTTGTTTCATTCATGCTTTGTATTGATTTATATTTTGACCTCCAGCTTTATTTCTATCATGAACTTTTCCCCATGCTATTATATATGGTAAGTGTAATTTTTAATGACTATGTATGCCACTGGGTGGATGGGCCATAATTGAATGCATCCTCTATTGCTGGAATTATTATCTATTGCTGTATAATGATGACAAACTGAAATTATAATGGAGCAATCACAGTTCATGTGTGTGTACTAAGTCACCAATCGTGTCTGACTCGTCACGACCCTATGGACTGTAGTCTACCAGGCTTTTCTGTCCTTGGGATTCTCCAAGCAAGAATACTGGCATGGGTTGCCATGACCTCTTCCAGGGGATCTTCCTGACTCAGGGATCGAACCCCTGTCTCCTCCATTGGTAGGCAGGTTCTTTGCCACTAGCGCCACCTGGGAAGTCCCATTCACAGTTCATGTGTGAAAGTTGCTCAGTTGTGTCCGACTCTTTGCAACTCCCTGGACTATACAGTCCATGGAATTCTCCAGGCCAGATGGAGTGGGTAGCCTTTCCCTTCTCCAGGGGATCTTCCCAACTCAGGGATCGAACCCAGGCCTCCCACATTGCAAGCAAATTCTTTACCAGGTGAGCCACAAGGGAAGCCCAAGAATAACTGGAGTGGGTACCCACTCACAGTTCAGGCACACAGAAATGGAGTGGGTGGCCACTGAGGATTTGGTCTCAGACACATCCCTGCAGCACTGAAAAACTTGAACTTTCTTTGAACTGTACTAGACCCAAGGACATTGCCAGCACCTGCCACTATAACCTTATGATCTCATGGTCTCCCCTTGCAAATATGCAGCCATTTTGGGTTCCAACCAGTTCTAAACAAGCACTCTTCTGTCCAGCTCCTTTTATAATTTTTCATTTTTATCATAAGCACCTTGGCTCCCTGGAACTCTCACCTTCTGATAAGATTTATCTAAAGCAGCTTTTATTTCTAAAAAGTTAAAGATTTTATTTGTCTGATCAAATACATACTAGGTAAACTTCCTCCTGGTCAAAAAGTGCCAAGGGTGGCTTTTTAAATAACTAGTCTCTTTTTTTTTT
>SJYX01001042.1:66991-165701 GCA_006410675.1 Oreotragus oreotragus | reverse complement strand
CATCTATTTCTGCTTTATTGACTATGCCAAAGCCTTTGACTGTGTGGATCACAATAAACTGTGGAAAATTCTGAGAGATGGAAATACCAGACCACCTGACCTGCCTCTTGAGAAACCTGTATGCAGGTCAGGAAGCAACAGTTAGAACTGGACATGGAACAACAGACTGGTTCCAAATAGGAAAAGGCGTACGTCAAGGCTGTATACTGTCACCCTGCTTATTTAACTTATATGCAGAGTACATTATGAGAAACACTGGCCTGGAGGAAGCACAAGGTGAAATCAACATTGCCGGGAGAAATATCAATAACCTTAGATATGCAGATGACACCACCCTTATGGCAGAAAGCCAAGAAGAACTAAAGAGCCTCTTGATGAAAGTGAAAAGAGGAGAGCGAAAAAGTTGGCTTAAAGCTCAACATTCAGAAAACAAAGATCATGGCATCTGGTCCCATCACTTCATGGCAAATAGATGAGGAAACAGTGGAAACAATGTCAGACTTTATTTTTGGGGGCTCCAAAATCACTGCAGATGGTGACTGCAGCCATGAAATTAAAAGATGCTTACTTCTTGGAAGAAAAGTTATGACCAACCTAGATAAGCAGAAACATTACTTTGCCAACAAAGGTCCGTCTAGTCAAGGCTATGTTTCTTCCAGTGGTCATGTATGAATGTGAGTTGGACTGTGAAGAAAGCTGAGCACCGAAGAATTGATGCTTTTGAACTGTGGTGTTGAAGACTCCTGAGAGTCTCGTGGACTGCAAGGAGATCCAACCAGTCCATTCTAAAGGAGATCAGCCCTGGGTGTTCTTTGGAAGGGCTGATGCTGAAACTGAAACTCCAGTACTTTGGGCAACTCATGTGAAGAGTTGACTCATTGGAAAAGACTCTGACACTGGGAGGGATTGGGGGCAGGAGGAGAAGGGGACCACAGAGGATGAGATGGCTGAATAGCATTGCTGACTCGACGGACGTGAGTTTGAGTGAACTCCAGGAATGGCATCATCAACTTGATGGATGTGTGTTTGTTCGAGTGAACTCCGGGAGTTGGTGATGGACAGGGAGGCCTGGCATGCTGCAATTCATGGGGTCGCAAAGAATCGGACATGACTGAGCAACTGATGAGTGAAAAACTGTGATTCTGTGCTGAGCAGGAAGTTAAATGCCAATCAATTTTGACATGTTACATCAATGTTCTAATTCAAAAATGTATCTCACAAGGCTTATCAATATACTGTCTGGAAGTGCACATTCATACTTTTCAAACTCATATATCATGCCTGACTTAACTGCTTTATGCAGTTATCGAGAAACTTTAAAAAATTATAGTAACTCATAAAACTTACCACTTTAACTATTTGTAAGTGTGGTGTTAATTATGCAACTCATCTCTAGAATACTCTCATCTTGCAAAACTGAAACTCTACACCCATGAGGCAGCCACTCCCCATTTTCCTCCTCCCCAGCCTGACAACTCTCATGCCACTTTCTGAGTGTGACTAGCCTAGATCCCTCATGTGAATGGAATCATACACTATTTACTTGCTTTCCCCTGTTGTGACTGGCTTATACAAACATAACGCCCTCAAAGTTCATCCAAATTGTAGCACGGATCAGAATTTCCTTCCTGTTAAAGGCTGGATAACATTATGCTGTATGTATGGACTACCTTCTGTTGCTTTCACCTTTTGGTTATGGTGAGTAATGCTGCTGTGAACATGGGTGTACTTATGATCATACAATGATGGCTTTAACAAAGCTTCAAATAAAATGCTGCCTAACTAAGCACCAAGTGGCAACTCAAGCTTCCCTTGTCCTTTCAGCCTGATGAGAGTTTATGCAAGAAATGGCATTTTAAACAACAGAAGAGCATGTTCAGAGTCATGGAGATGGAAAAGGAAATTAAATTCAGTAACACCAGGGAATTCCCTGGTGGTCGTTGTTAGGACTCTGCGCTTTCACTGCTGAAGATGCAGGCTCAATCCCAGGTCGGGAAATTAAGATCTTGCAACCTACATGGCTCGGCCAAAAAAAAATTGGTGATATTATATACCACCAAAGGTGGCAGGTGATGAAGTCAATGCTGACTATTCCAAATGAAGGTGGGACTTTGCCTAACATTCATCAGTTTTCTTCATAATCTGGTTTCATTTCCTGTAATTGTTTTCAGTGCTTTAGATTCATGCTGTTTCATGGCGGATTTTTAAAAAGACCTAACCTGACCCCACCTTTCATACGAGGAAATGAAACACAAAGAGGCTTATAATGACACATCTCAAATTCCTACCGTTAAGAGGCAGGGATAGAACCATAACCCACACCCAGGGTTTTCGCTGCTGACAGACACCCAGCAGAACTTTACGTCTCATCACCCTTTCTCAGCCTTTGCGTGAGCCTAGGGAAAAGAAGGGTGTGATTACTTTTGTAAAGTCCCCAAAGCCCTCTGCATTCATGCAGTGCTTGTGTTTCATAAGTACTTTCATAAGCACCGTCTTCAGGTGCTGTTACAAAGCGTCTCCTCTGCCACGCGTTTCACTAGAAGAAGCGCACCGCTGTTCTGACAGTCTCTTGTGTTGTTTGCTAATAAAAAAGCCTGTGATGTTTATATAGTCCCAAGTCCCAATCAAAAGTAAGCACAACTAAACTGGAAACAGATACACTATGAATGCAGGAACACTATATTTATTAAGTCAATAATTCATTTTTAGCAATACAAGTACAGAATATATCACAATGCTGGTTACAAAGATACTTAGTATGGTATTAATGGTTACAAATAATGGTGGGCACTACAAGTTTGTGGTAAGGGTGATATGAAAGGTCATTCTGACACAATGAAGAATTGTCTTTAAAAAAATCCATCAATGACCTTAGATATTTCTATAGAAATTATTGTGGCACTGTTAGTGGGGATTTTCATGTAAAGAACTGATAGTGATTTGCTTTTGTTTCAGAAAGAGCTTTTTGAGTCTATTAAACTAAAATCCCCAGTTGCTTAATAAAGTATAAAAATAGTACTGACCTGGTAATATTTAATAAAACATAGCATTCATTCACATCATAAAAGCAGAACTAAAGTGAAAAGTTTTTAGTTACCATGGCAACAGATCTTCCCATAAAAGGAATCTACAAAAATGAGTAATGTTACACAAATGGTACCTGCAAAGTTATTTAGTGATCCAACACTTGTGCACCACAAACCAAGTTTTCTAGATATCTATATATAGCATATATTTTTAATCTTAAATTTTACTTAAAAAAAAATGTGCACTTCAACAAACTCACTAAGGCCACTCATGCTATAGATGCCTAGGATTGCAATTAAAGAACAGCATTATTTTAACAAATCCTCAAGCACACTCCTTCAGGTCACCAACAGGGTAAAACCAGTTTTCTGCCTAAAACATTCCTGAGATCTGTGGACAACTACTAATGTTCACGCTGGAGATGAATTAAAACATCAGATTTTTTAAAAAAAGGAATTTTCTAGCAAAAACTGAGGTCCTCCAAGAGGTGAAATATATGTGCTAATTCTTAGAGGAAAAATAAAAGTCTTAGAGATGCTCTTATAAATATTTTTCCAGTAGTAACTTTGCCATCCAGAAAAAGAACAGTTTGGAAGTAGCCAGGCTACAGACTCAGGGGAAAAAAAAGATGAGTGACAGTTTAGTACAGGTATCCTCCTCTTTCTGAGTTCACTTTATCCTACTTTGCTTTTATCAAAGACCTGCATTAGCACCTGTTTTTACTAACTGAAAACAGATCCAAAAAGGAGCATCACTTTCATGAAAAACGGTGAACAGCAAAAATGGCGTTCCGCGTTTGTCTGCACATGGCTGTTAAGGAGGCAGCAGCAGTGAGCAGTAGGGCACTGCCACGGTCCTCTCCTGGAACTACATTCGGCACCTCAGTTTCAAGCCGCCACAGCTTTACCTGTGTGAGCTTCTGTGCTTTATCGCAATTTATTTTGTGCATCTATTAGCTAACTGCCACTTTGCTGTTCACCTGTTTTGGCTTAAAGAGGTTTCATGGGAACACTCTACTTTTGGATAGCGGGGAAAGCCTGCTGTCTCTCCTGCTTAGCAAACCATTCTTTCCATCTGTAAAGTATGGGCCAAAGTTTCAATCATGTTCTAGGCATGAGTTTACTGTTCAGCACTCTGTCTGCACTGTCAGGAGCAGCCAAATGGCATGCTATTTATAAGACTGCAGCTGCCTGATCTAGTTTTCTCAAAATTATGAACTCTTTTCTAACAGGCTAAGAGTGCTACAAAGGTCTTTGTCCAAACTTTCATTTTCACAAAACAAAGCACACCTGCATGGAGGCTATTCCAAAGCAATAGCCAGCTGTTTTTGCTTAAGAGACAGAGCTTTGATAATGATAAGGGTCCTAATGCTTTGGACAAAGTCAGCTTTGGCGACCCATAAAAATTATGGTCTAAAAAACCCTCAACTGGCTCTCTGAAACTGAACAAAGGAGTGACTGACCACCTGCGTGGTACAGGAGTGTTACAGGGCTCCCTGATGCACCCAGTTGAGTAGCACCAAACTTTAGGGGAAAAAGCCCGAGTACAAGAGAGAACAAAGTCAGGAAAGGATGAGACCAAAGGCCTCTTGCTTAGTATTATTTTGTTGAACTGCCAGAAAAATCTTTTAAGTTGGTCTATGCTTTCTTATACACAACCCCACCATGCACGAAAAATTTGTTCAAGCAATTGGTTATTGTGAAGTAAATTTTACTCTGAGACTTTTTTCCCCTACCCTCATAAATCATGATGATATTCACCTCCCTAACTTATCCTAAACATTCCAACTAAAAAGGATAAAACCCACACTTAAAATTATTAGGGTATTATTCTTCATTAGAACCAGAAATAACAGCATATTAAGTTATATCACTATCAGAAACTAGCAATCTCTTTTCTCAATCTAGAGTGTCTGCATTAAGTATATGGATTTACAGAAAACTACATTAAAGCAGTGGCAATATGGCAAACTATCAACAATGAAATTTTTTTTTTTTTTTAAGACAAACTGGCTGTCATTTAACACCACCCTGTGATCCTAGGCTTCTAAATATCATGTTGCTTTATCACTGAGTGTGATCTGAGTTCAAACTGAATTAGAGAAGATGAGGCCTTAAGTCATTTGCTGGATTTAATCCTAAGAAATGCTGTATATGCACAAAACCAAAAATACAGATTAAAAAAAAACTTCATATGAAAACATAAGTTTCAAAATATTTATTGAAAAACAATTTACCATGACATTCCTATACCACAAACATACCACAGGACTCTAAATAACCAACAAAAGTATACAAAGCCTATCCTTAAAATCTTTGGAGGTATTAAATATATAGGCCCATGAGGATAGAGCTGAGTAACTTAAAAATGTTAGTCCTTGGTCACACAGACTATTTGGTAATTAATAAAGAGGTGCCTCTTGGCATTAGATTGCAATTAACTGGGGGGGGGGGCGGTGCAGGTGTGCCAATGTGTTCTTTTCAATTCAAAATAACTGAGTATGAGGATTAAATCCAGGGTTCAAAATCACACAGCTATCATCTTAAAGACATCTGGGCTTGTTTCATTTCTTCTACTTCCCCGAGGGAATCCCCTCCTGGGGACTTAAAAACAGTGGGATCATAACTAAAAAGATGGCAAATAACAGCTTTAAACAAGCTTATATTTGGGAAGACCAAAAACGTGTTTAAAATCAAACTGATCTGAAATTTCCAATTACTTTTTCTGCACCACGTGGTGGACAGTTTAGATTTTTCCCCCTCCCATCCCAACACGCCTGTTAAAAGAAAACCTAAATTCAGCACACATCCACTCACCCACAGACCACTCCAAGCATTAGCCAGGAGCAACAACTCTTAACAGCCAAGTCATGAACCCCTGAAAATAGGGGGGAAAACCTTGATTCTTAACTATAGAGGCACCAAACAGGCCACTATAATAAGAACTGAGGTAACGGCAACAGACCTTTTATGTTTCTTGAATTGCTACATGTTACAACTTCTCAAATTTGAATATTACCTCAACATTAAATAACTTGACTGGCTTAAATGAAAAATCAAAACCCAATAAACAGAAAGACGAGTTAGTGAAATAGATATATCATTAGGGGAAATCTTTACATTTGACTCTTGAATTTCATATAAAATGATCTATTGCTTGCAATATTTTTTATCATAAACATGAATGATTTCTAAGAATTGCTTATTTGGCGGCATTTGTTTTTCCATTAATCCCCATAAACCAAACATTAACCTAAAATTCCCATCTGGACATGAGCTATTTCATGACTCAGCCAATATACTTGCAAACTGCGTTATTAGGGTAGCATTTAAAATGAGAAGGATGGCTGCAGCAGATATTTATAGACTTGCTTAGGGCATTGCCATCTGTATGCCTTGACTAAAGATATGCCACTGAAATTGCCAAATTTTCCTAATTTGGTGTCTATTACATGAATACAATTTTTGTATTATCAGTTTTCATAATACAGCTAAATGAAATCATTCTACGATAAAAGTAAAGGCAGGGGCTAAAATAATCATCTAAAACCTCTGGTCCAAAAAACCCCTTTCTACATTAGGCTGGTCCTTTTCAGATCCTCCTGGTCCTGTTAGCAAAAGCTATCAGAGCATCTTGCCTTTTTGTACCCCTCAAAACACAACAAAACCAAAACAAGCAAAGAGTTAAAACTGCTGGTTTATCAGCTTTTCTATTACTTACAGGTCAACACTGGTCCAGTTCAGATGAATCTGACAGTCCTTCCCCCTTGTCATACAGCCCTGGAGTGGCTGTATCCACTTCTCTAGGTAAGGTAGCCAAACCTAAGTCAGGATGTCCCTCTGCTATTAGTACTTGTGTTAACTTTTCTATACTGTGTATAAAGATTTTCCCCATAAAATTTCTTTACAGTACAGTATTGAATACCTCCTCAAGGAAGAATTATATGTTAAAAAGTTGTTAAAATCATCCTTACATAATAAGAATGCAACTCTTAAACTCTTAAATAGCTGTATTTAGGGGTTCTTTTTTTCTTTCAGGCTTTCTGCAAAATGAATTACTTTTTTTTAAAAAAAGAAAACAAAAAAAATTCCTGTTTGTTCTACGAGGTTGAAAATATGGGCCAGACTACTTATACATGCGGCACATGCTGAATATAACTGAATATATGCTTATTCCTACGGACACTCTGCAAGAAAGGGATCACCCAAATAGGGTCAAAGGAGTGGACCAGTGTTTCAATGCAAATTCCAGCCCCCCAAAAAACACGGTTTTGATTTCACAGTATGAATTCCCTGGAATCTGGGAAAAGGTAAGTTAGTGAACTGAGGTCTCCCCTCAGCAGCTCGGTCCCTCAACATTCTGCGCAACCAGGAAAGACTGCACCACTTCTTCAGTGGACTGGGGGCTGGTGTTGACATCCTCAAGAGCGTCGGTCACGGAATACTGCCGATCTCGTAACCGGTTCCAGTTAGACAGAACATTGTGATACTCAAACACTTTCTCATAATTTCCAATGGAGTTGTAAAGTTTAATGAGACCTCGGTAATCATATTCCAGTCCACTGTAGCCTTCACCAAAAAGTTTCTTCCCTGAAAGTAAACAGGAAAAGAAAGGAAGCTCAAATAATGAAATAACAAATAATTTCTACAACACAAGCTTAGTTCTTTAAAATCGGGTGTCTTTGTTTTATTCCTTTTAAAAGGAACAGATTCAATTAAAAAAATTTTTTATTGGAATACAGTTGCTTTACAATATTGTTAGTTTCTTGCTATAAAGCAAAGTGAATCAGTCATACATACATACATATATACATATGTATATGTGTGTGTATATATATATATATTCCCACACTTTTTTTATTTTCTTCCCATTTAGGTCACCATAGAACATCGAGTAGAGTTCCCTGTGGTATATAGTGGGTTCTCACTAGCTATTTTTATACTCAGCAGTGTGTTTATGTCAGTCCCAAACTCCCCATCATTCCACCCTCCAGCTGAAACAGATTCAATTCTTTTATCGGGGTTTAGTGACATAGTCTTACCCACAGCCTACTTCTAAGACTTAAAAAAAAAAATTCTCTTGTCTAAGGTCATTGGTTTCTCTAGAATAAAATTATAAAATTTCATAGTTTGAAGGGAGTTCATAAAGAGGTGACAGCTCATTTACGGGCATACTGTTTGTAAAAAAGCAAAGTATCTGGAGCATGCCACCTTTTTATGTAAAGTAAAATATTTATGTCTCTGAACACTTATGCCAAAAAATATACAGAAGAACGACACTGGTGGTCCAGTGGTTAAGAAGCCACCTGCCAGTGCAGGGAACACAGGTTTGCTCTCTGGTCTGGGAGGATCCCACATGCCTTGGGGCAACGAAGCCAGTGAGCCACAACCACTCTACAGAGTCCAGGCTCTAGAGCTGAGAGACACAACTACGGAGCCCAGGTGCCACAGCCACCAAGGCTGCATACCGAGAGCCCATGCTTAGCAACGAGAAGCCTGTACACAGCAACAAGGCCTAGCACAGTCAAAAAGCAAAAGCAAAAACAAAAAACACAGAACAAGTAAATGAGAAACTAGCAAGACTGGTTACTCAGAGGAATGAGTGGCGAGGAGAAATTAAGGGCAGTTACGCATCTGTGAGAAGACCTTTCATATAGTTGACTATGTTTTTTTTTTTGGTTATGCCATGTGGCTTGGAGATCTTAGTTCCCTGACTAGGGATCGAACCCAGGCCCTCAGCAGTGACAGTGAGGAGTTTTAACCACTGGACTGTCAGGGAACTCCACAGTTCTGACTTTTCAGAGTATTAATATTTCACAGTCAAATAATTTAGCAGACTAAATAAAAACAGGGGAATGTTATACAAACATAAGCAAATGAACCTAGTTCTCTCATAAATGAGTAACGCAATGATAGCAGGTAGCAGGGAGATAAGCAACCTAAGTAAATTTTGAACACGGTATTCTGATTATATACCTTCAGGTTAAGGACAAAGTAAAATGTAAATGAATATCAGGCTCTAAGCAGTAACTTTGGTTTTCATAGTACTATGGGCTAACAACTCTAAAACTACTTTATGTGTAGTGTAGGGTTAAGCAAGATAATCTATTATGGATAAAGGGGGGGGGGCGGTGCAGGTGTGCCAATGTGTTCTTTTCAATTCAAAATAACTGAGTATGAGGATTAAATCCAGGGTTCAAAATCACACAGCTATCATCTTAAAGACATCTGGGCTTGTTTCATTTCTTCTACCTCCCCGAGGGAATCCCCTCCTGGGGACTTAAAAACAGTGGGATCATAACTAAAAAGATGGCAAATAACAGCTTTAAACAAGCTTATATTTGGGAAGACCAAAAACGTGTTTAAAATCAAACTGATCTGAAATTTCCAATTACTTTTTCTGCACCACGTGGTGGACAGTTTAGATTTTTCCCCCTCCCATCCCAACACGCCTGTTAAAAGAAAACCTAAATTCAGCACACATCCACTCACCCACAGACCACTCCAAGCATTAGCCAGGAGCAACAACTCTTAACAGCCAAGTCATGAACCCCTGAAAATAGGGGGGAAAACCTTGATTCTTAACTATAGAGGCACCAAACAGGCCACTATAATAAGAACTGAGGTAACGGCAACAGACCTTTTATGTTTCTTGAATTGCTACATGTTACAACTTCTCAAATTTGAATATTACCTCAACATTAAATAACTTGACTGGCTTAAATGAAAAATCAAAACCCAATAAACAGAAAGACGAGTTAGTGAAATAGATATATCATTAGGGGAAATCTTTACATTTGACTCTTGAATTTCATATAAAATGATCTATTGCTTGCAATATTTTTTATCATAAACATGAATGATTTCTAAGAATTGCTTATTTGGCGGCATTTGTTTTTCCATTAATCCCCATAAACCAAACATTAACCTAAAATTCCCATCTGGACATGAGCTATTTCATGACTCAGCCAATATACTTGCAAACTGCGTTATTAGGGTAGCATTTAAAATGAGAAGGATGGCTGCAGCAGATATTTATAGACTTGCTTAGGGCATTGCCATCTGTATGCCTTGACTAAAGATATGCCACTGAAATTGCCAAATTTTCCTAATTTGGTGTCTATTACATGAATACAATTTTTGTATTATCAGTTTTCATAATACAGCTAAATGAAATCATTCTACGATAAAAGTAAAGGCAGGGGCTAAAATAATCATCTAAAACCTCTGGTCCAAAAAACCCCTTTCTACATTAGGCTGGTCCTTTTCAGATCCTCCTGGTCCTGTTAGCAAAAGCTATCAGAGCATCTTGCCTTTTTGTACCCCCCAAAACACAACAAAACCAAAACAAGCAAAGAGTTAAAACTGCTGGTTTATCAGCTTTTCTATTACTTACAGGTCAACACTGGTCCAGTTCAGATGAATCTGACAGTCCTTCCCCCTTGTCATACAGCCCTGGAGTGGCTGTATCCACTTCTCTAGGTAAGGTAGCCAAACCTAAGTCAGGATGTCCCTCTGCTATTAGTACTTGTGTTAACTTTTCTATACTGTGTATAAAGATTTTCCCCATAAAATTTCTTTACAGTACAGTATTGAATACCTCCTCAAGGAAGAATTATATGTTAAAAAGTTGTTAAAATCATCCTTACATAATAAGAATGCAACTCTTAAACTCTTAAATAGTTTTATTTAGGGGTTCTTTTTTTCTTTCAGGCTTTCTGCAAAATGAATTACTTTTTTTTAAAAAAAGAAAACAAAAAAAATTCCTGTTTGTTCTACGAGGTTGAAAATATGGGCCAGACTACTTATACATGCGGCACATGCTGAATATAACTGAATATATGCTTATTCCTACGGACACTCTGCAAGAAAGGGATCACCCAAATAGGGTCAAAGGAGTGGACCAGTGTTTCAATGCAAATTCCAGCCCCCCAAAAAACACGGTTTTGATTTCACAGTATGAATTCCCTGGAATCTGGGAAAAGGTAAGTTAGTGAACTGAGGTCTCCCCTCAGCAGCTCGGTCCCTCAACATTCTGCGCAACCAGGAAAGACTGCACCACTTCTTCAGTGGACTGGGGGCTGGTGTTGACATCCTCAAGAGCGTCGGTCACGGAATACTGCCGATCTCGTAACCGGTTCCAGTTAGACAGAACATTGTGATACTCAAACACTTTCTCATAATTTCCAATGGAGTTGTAAAGTTTAATGAGACCTCGGTAATCATATTCCAGTCCACTGTAGCCTTCACCAAAAAGTTTCTTCCCTGAAAGTAAACAGGAAAAGAAAGGAAGCTCAAATAATGAAATAACAAATAATTTCTACAACACAAGCTTAGTTCTTTAAAATCGGGTGTCTTTGTTTTATTCCTTTTAAAAGGAACAGATTCAATTAAAAAAATTTTTTATTGGAATACAGTTGCTTTACAATATTGTTAGTTTCTTGCTATAAAGCAAAGTGAATCAGTCATACATACATACATATATACATATGTATATGTGTGTGTGTATATATATATATATATATATATATATTCCCACACTTTTTTTATTTTCTTCCCATTTAGGTCACCATAGAACATCGAGTAGAGTTCCCTGTGGTATATAGTGGGTTCTCACTAGCTATTTTTATACTCAGCAGTGTGTTTATGTCAGTCCCAAACTCCCCATCATTCCACCCTCCAGCTGAAACAGATTCAATTCTTTTATCGGGGTTTAGTGACATAGTCTTACCCACAGCCTACTTCTAAGACTTAAAAAAAAAAATTCTCTTGTCTAAGGTCATTGGTTTCTCTAGAATAAAATTATAAAATTTCATAGTTTGAAGGGAGTTCATAAAGAGGTGACAGCTCATTTACGGGCATACTGTTTGTAAAAAAGCAAAGTATCTGGAGCATGCCACCTTTTTATGTAAAGTAAAATATTTATGTCTCTGAACACTTATGCCAAAAAATATACAGAAGAACGACACTGGTGGTCCAGTGGTTAAGAAGCCACCTGCCAGTGCAGGGAACACAGGTTTGCTCTCTGGTCTGGGAGGATCCCACATGCCTTGGGGCAACGAAGCCAGTGAGCCACAACCACTCTACAGAGTCCAGGCTCTAGAGCTGAGAGACACAACTACGGAGCCCAGGTGCCACAGCCACCAAGGCTGCATACCGAGAGCCCATGCTTAGCAACGAGAAGCCTGTACACAGCAACAAGGCCTAGCACAGTCAAAAAGCAAAAGCAAAAACAAAAAACACAGAACAAGTAAATGAGAAACTAGCAAGACTGGTTACTCAGAGGAATGAGTGGCGAGGAGAAATTAAGGGCAGTTACGCATCTGTGAGAAGACCTTTCATATAGTTGACTATGTTTTTTTTTTTGGTTATGCCATGTGGCTTGGAGATCTTAGTTCCCTGACTAGGGATCGAACCCAGGCCCTCAGCAGTGACAGTGAGGAGTTTTAACCACTGGACTGTCAGGGAACTCCACAGTTCTGACTTTTCAGAGTATTAATATTTCACAGTCAAATAATTTAGCAGACTAAATAAAAACAGGGGAATGTTATACAAACATAAGCAAATGAACCTAGTTCTCTCATAAATGAGTAACGCAATGATAGCAGGTAGCAGGGAGATAAGCAACCTAAGTAAATTTTGAAAACAGTATTCTGATTATATACCTTCAGGTTAAGGACAAAGTAAAATGTAAATGAATATCAGGCTCTAAGCAGTAACTTTGGTTTTCATAGTACTATGGGCTAACAACTCTAAAACTACTTTATGTGTAGTGTAGGGTTAAGCAAGATAATCTATTATGGATAATGAGGAACCTTCACATACATGGATATATGATTTGAGGCAAAGGTAGCACAGCAGAGGGGAAAGACAGTGTTTTGAAAAAATGGTCCTGGTCAACTGTATATCCATACAGAAGGGAAAAAGGAAGAGGGGAAGAAATTTGATTGCTACCTCACAAATTTCCAGAAGATAATCTTCTAAAAGAGTATCTTCTGACTTTGGGGTAGAAAAAGATTTCCAAAACACAATTTTAAAAGTGTCAACCATAAAATAAAAGAGCAATATTTGATTACATGAAACTTTAAGAACACTTGTTCTTTGAAAGGCACCATTAAGAAACAAGCAGTAGAGGGACAGTTGTCTGCAACACATTTAACTAAGAAACGGCTTGTTATACCTAAAGTATATAAAGAACTTCCATAAACCAAGAAGAAAGTGAGACAAATTTAATAAAAACATGGGAAGAGTTTTAACAGGCACAACATTAGATGACGACCACAGTACCTTACTTTGTGTTAAGTCTGAACTGAAAACAATTCAAATATTCTGAATATCAACTAACAGTAGAATGGATAAATAATGATATACTAATTCAATACAATATTACAAGGCACTGGAAATTAACAAGCAACAGGGATATGAACAACACTGATGTATTTCATAATTGATGTTCACCAAAAGAAACAAAGCATATAAAAACATACGCTGTATTTCATTTATATCAAGTTCTAAAACAGCTAAACTTGGTTCACTTTAAAATCAGAAGGGTGAGGATGGGCTAGAGGTATTGTTTATACAAATTTTTAAAATAACTATTTCTGCCTTTGCTCGACACACTACTGTCATATTTCTTATTACCGGCTTCTATTATCAATAAATAATCTTTAGCAAAATGTTTTAGAAGACTTCTGAGTGGCTCCTGGAGATCCTGAGCAGCTCTAAACTCATTTAAGTCTTAATAATAACACTTCCCTATACAACATATAAGACATGTTGATCTCTTACCAATTAAAACAATTTTAAACATACCAATTGCTATAGATCGCAAATAAAGTTTCTCAGCATTTTCATACTGATTCATGTCATAATTATATAAAGAAGCCAGATGTCCCACTGAAAGGGCTACTTCATAATCTTCTTGACCAAGAAGTTGTTCTTTAATCTGAATTGCTTTGATGTGCATTTCTTCAGCTTCCTGAAAAATAATCAAGCTGTATTAACCATTAGGTTATACTTTTTACTATGTCAACAACTCTTATCCAATTAGTAACATTCTTCTAAATGCCAAAAACAGCCTGTGATGGCATAAGGTAATCTGATCAGAGAAGACACTACACTGTTTCAAAAGTTGCCTACAGGAAGCATCACTAGCTTGGGGAAGCTGACGAAACACTGAAATACACCAAAATGACAAGAGAAAACGTGTCCATGTAATAAAAAGCTGTTAGAAATTAACATCAGAATATTCTAAATTGAAAACTTTTTTCAATTTAACACACCCCAAAATTTAACTGTGTTAAGAAACTCTATATTATTTTACATAGAAGTATACTTTATTATTTCATTTTTTTGAGTTTTGACAATTTTTATCTCAATAAACAGGTTAACTGAGGAATGTGTAAACTGATTTTCAGATAAAAATGAATGTCTTAGATAGCAACTCTCATTCCTTTCTTATTGTGACCCTATAAAGAATTGATGCTTTTGAACTGTGGTGTTGGAGAAGACTCTTGAGAGTCCCTTGGACTGCAAGGAGATACAACCAGTCCATCCTAAAGTCAGTCCAGGGTGTTCATTGGAAGGACTGATGCTAAAGCTGAAACTCCAGTACTTTGGCCACCTCATGCAAAGAGCTGACTCAGTGGAAAAGACTCTGATGCTGGGAGGGATTGGGGGCAGAAGGAGAAAGGGACAACAGAGGATGAGATGGCTGGATGGCATCACCGACTCGATGGACATGAGTCTGAGTGTACTCCGGGAGTTGGTGATGGACAGGGAGGTCTGGCGTGCTGCGATTCATGGGGTCGCAAAGAGTCGGACACGACTGAGCGACTGAACTGAACTGAATGAACGGTAATACGAATTTATAACCCAAAATTCTAAAAGGAAACTAAAGTCGGTATATTTTTACCACTACAATTATATAATACTTGCATTATCTTACATTTCTTGCATATCTAACTATGTGTCAGGCATTCTGCTAAGTGTTCGATTTAAACTATTAGCTAAGAGCTATGTTTTAAGTCTGATATATATATTTTTCTATGATTTGTATTTTTGAATTTTATTTATATTTTGACTGTTTTGTACTAGCTATTTTCTCAATTCTTATGTGAAATAATGTGGAAGTATAACAAATGTATACTTTATAATTTAAGATTACTGAAGAAGCATTACTTAAGATTTGTTATTCACACTGTACTTTATTACCTAAGTTTACTTAGACAGAAAAATACAGTAGTGCTCCTACCTTAAATTTTCTCATTGACTGATAAAGTCTTCCAAGGTTTCCATAGTGTTTTGCAGTCTGTACATTAAATTCTCCAAAAGCTTTTTTAGCTAGTTGGAGTGAAGACAGGTGCAAATCATGAGCTTCTTGAAGCAGCCTCTGTTCAGTTTCTTTATTATGACAGTCAATAGCAATCTCCTCTAAAATAAGTGCTGAACAAGAAGGCAATAAAATCAGTGCACTTTCAAACCATGTATCAAAGCTCATCAGAACATAAACTTTAGAATTATATTTTATAAATGTTACTTGTATATACTTATATATGTTTATGGTTTAGAACCATAAACCATATAACATACCAAAGAACTGGTAAAGATGAGCGTATTCCATTTTAATGAAAGAAAAAAAAACACTTTTGGGGTCATACTATTTTGCATAGTATAATGGATTTCAGATGTAAGAAAAACAACAGTATACAACAAATTACTTTGCAGAATATCTGTCTATTTTGCCAGATCAGTTTGCTTTGCTGACGCAAAATTGTTTTTTAAACAAACAGAAGAAAGACAAGAATGAAAAGGCAAATCTTTTAAAATTATGAAACTGTGTCAAGGACTACCTAACCACTCTTGAAAACTTTGAAACCACATTTGCAAACTATATAACCTTTAACCAAACAGAAGTAAAAGAACTGGTTTCCTCCTAACTCACTTGACCAGTCAAACCAGATAAGAAGATAATTTAACTTCAAAGTCCTATTTGAGACCCTCAAACTTCATTTAAAGTCTTACAAATACATATTCTTTAACCAGGCAATTCTATTGCTAGGAAAATTGTTCATGTGCACAAAAAGTAAGAAATTTAGCTCACAGCCTGGTGGGCTGCTGTCTATGGGGTCGCACAGAGTCGGACACGACTGAAGCGACTTAGCAGCAGCAGCATTTTTAAAGAACAAATGGTTAAAAAAAATTTAGAGGTCCAATAAGACAGGTGCAATTAAAAACATTAGAAAATTAGAAAAAACATCAGAAAAAATTCAGAAAAAAGATATATACCTACATGTATTGAAATGAGAAAATGTTTGTACTATATTGAGTGAACAAAGAAGATTGCAGAACTAAAAAAAAATTATTCACTCATTTCAGTCTTCGAAAAAAGAAAAGTCTAAAAAAAATATTTGCCGACATGTTAATTCTGGACTGATGCGATTTCAAGTAACTTAATTTTTTCTCTTTTAATTCTTGACATTAATCATGTATTACTTGCATGACTTCAAAAATGCAAACTTAGAGAGGAGGTAAAGCCTAGTTCCAGAATTAAGGTAAAAGTTACTCAGCATGCAAGGAACTACCACATAGGTGACCCAATCGTCAGCAAAATGAAAGGCCCTTGGTAGTGACTGCGGAAGAATTAAAAAGTAAAGAAGAAAGTGGTTATGTGGTAAGAGCCTTACAACACTAAAGGTAACCTGATATGAAACTGAGTTTCAGAATCTTGCACAATAAAGGTGAAGGTGTGTGAAAACCCATCTGCAGTGTCACTGTGATTCTTCAATTCTCCCCTCAAAAGAAAGGAATGAATGAATGAAAGGAAAGAGAAAAAGGAAGAAAGAGGCAAGTGCAAGGAAGGAAGAAAGAAAGGTATTCTAGCCTATTAACAATGCTGTATGAGAGAAGCAAACAACTTTTCATTATGAACCACTGGAAATTCTTAAGAGATATGGGCAAATATGTTAAATCAGTGACTGGCTGTTTTAGCAATATACAGTCTAATTCTGAGGAAATAAACAAATATTCCTTTTTATGCCATATACCACCAATTTTTAAATGACAGAGAGTAGACATCTATTATAATTGACAGCTAAAGAAATTTTAAAATACATCTATCTATCTATATATCTATCTATGTATAGGAGACTAGATTACAAAGGGTACCTTTCACCCTCTTTGAAGAAGCCAAAAGAAGATGATCTTCAGGTAGGATGTGGGTAATGATACCAATAGCTCTTTCTGCATGAAACCTGCAATACAGAAGATAAATTCTGGCATTTCTTTTATGTTACAAATAATTTAGGCATTAAAAAACCCCATAATTTATAACATAATACTGGTAGAATTTCTAAAACTAGCTGTGGTAAAGAACTAGTTTTTTGCTTTAACGTTCCAATCTTTTGTACACTGAGTCTTTCCCCCCCTTTAATTTTTATTTGAAGGATAATTAAATGAACTTTTAAACATCCAGTGGATTCCCATCTACTCCCTCATAACCAACTATCACAGCCTACAAGGCTTAATACAATATGATCTTTTGCTGGGCTACCTCTCTGACCACATCTCCTACCATTCTCAGAAATAATTCCCTTTCCCTTCTAGCCACATAGGAACTGCAGTTTTCTGAACATGTAAAGCAGTTCTAGCCCAGAATTCTTGCATTTGTTTTATTGTCTCTCTGGAATGGTTGTTCCCTGAACATCCATATGGTTTAACCTCACTGAAGTCTTTCCAGACCAGCCTATACAGAAGACCCTAAAAAAAATCTACCATCACTCTCTAAACTCTTAGCTTATTTTATTCTTCACAGCATGTATTATCATCTGACATGTTTGATTATTGTTTCATGGCTCATCCTGTCAAACAGAAGGCAAGTTATTTGTCTATTTTATCCGCCAGTTCCTTTCAAACAACTCCACACCTATTCCCATCTTTCTTGGACTGCGAGGAGATCAAACCAGTCAATCCTCAAGGACTTCAGTCTTGAATATTCATTGGAAGGCCTGATGCTGAAGCTGAAACTCCAATACTTGGGCCACCTGATGTGGAGAACTGACTCATTGGAAAAGACCCTGATGCTGGGAAAGATTGAAGGCAGGAGGAGAAGGGGACAACAGAGGACAAGATGGTTGGATGACATCACCAACTCGATGGACAGGAGTTTGAGTAAACTCCAGGAGTTGGTGATGGACAGGGAGGCCTGGTGTGCTGCAGTCCATGGGGTCGCAGAGAGTCAGACACGACTGAGCAACTGAACTGAAGCGATCATCAATTTTCTCAGGTCCATCTTCCAAACTGCTGTCTCTTGCATTGTATCTAGTCTGCTATTTAATTTGTCTACTGAGTTTTAAAGTCAATGACTATTTTCCAATTCTAGCTATTATAATTTGTTTTCATAATAAGTGTTTATTAACATAATTCATACCACCACAATTTAAAGTGTACAATAGGAGGTTTTGGGCATATTTCAGAGTTATGCACCTATCACTATTAATTTCAGAATATTTTCATCCCCCCCAAAAGAAACCTTGTGCCCATTAGCAGTCACTTCATTTTCCTCCAACTCCCCCAACTCTAGGCAACCAGCAATTTACTTTCTGTTTCTACAGGTATGCCTAGTCTAGACATCTCATACAAATGAAATTATATAAATGTGGTCCTCTGTGGCTGGCTTCTTTCACTTAGCACATTGTTTGAAAGATTCATTCAAGCTGCAGCATGTATCAGTCATTTTATGTTAACTTTATTTTTGGCTGCTCTGTGCAGCATGTAGGGTATTAGTTCCCCAACCAGAAAAAACTCATGTTCCCTGTGGTGCAAGTGTAGTCTTAACCACTGAACCACCAGGGAAGTCCCATTTATTTGTATTATTGAAGTATACTTGATTTACAGTGTTGTGTAAGCTTTAGGTATACTGCAAAGTGACTCAGATATACATACAGTTTATTTTTATATATGCCTTTTTTCCTTAAGTTTCCCTCTACAGGGCCATAGAGTAAACATTTCAAGATTATGTGGTACACACTCTGTCCCAACTATTCAATTCCGCTGTTGTAGCATAAAAGCAACTACAGACAAAACATGAGTGCATGAGCACTGCCAGGTTCCAGTAAACCTTTATTTTGCTTTCAGACCATAGTTTGCCAACCCATTTATACCCTTAGTCATCTAAGAATCCTTACTTTATAGCATCTACCAAAACATTCTGTTAACTGATATTTTTAGTGTTCTAATCTTGTTCATCATGTCTTCTGACTCACTCACAGAGAAAACGTTCCCTTATTCAAAAACATTTTTTATGGTGAGTTCATCTTAGGTAGAGTTAGGTCTATGGGAAGTCTGTATGGCTTGGACTGAAGGTTAATTATTACCAAGAGCTTTGTATTTTCTCCTTAAAAGCATCCTAAAAGAAATCGGCAGTCTCAAAGTACTTTTTAATGTTTTCCTCGGTTTGGGGTTTCCTGTATGCATGATGCCCAAATACAAGGGAGAAGTCTATAGCCTATAAATACCCCCGTGAGGCTCGTTTTGTTCAACTGAGAGCCCAGCCTAAGATGGACAAACTTCCGCGTCACCTCTCTTGCCAGTGGGCAGTTTTTCCCCTGGTCTACCCTTTCCCTGAGGGTGTAGCTTTGATCTTGGCTTCAGTTTTAAGTCAGAGCCTCCTGTGGGCTAAATGCCTTATCTCTTAAAACCAGGACTGGTATTCAACCAAGGTTACAGAAACTTCTAAGGCCTTCTAAGCCTTCCCACCCCACAATAGTTACACCATAGTTCATGCCTACCCTTTTTGGGTTTTAGTGCATTATTGGCCCTTGGGGATTTCCTCTCTCTCTCTTACAAGCTCAGTTATGCACTAAAAAAGATGACTGTCAATATTATTCAGTATTTCTGCATGTTATGATCAAGTTTGTATACTACTGTATTAGTCAAGGAAAAATTACTGAAGGAGATACTTAAAAGACACTATTTATATAATGATATAAGTTTCAATGTCAAACCACATAAGATCTAAATGAATGGCTTATAAATTGGGATGATTTTAAATGACTTCAAGAACATTTTAGGGATCTTGTTAAAGTTCCAGGAGGACAACCTTAATCCATTAATTTATACATTAAATAGTACTGTTAGGGAAAAAGCTAAACAAAAAAAAATAGCAATAGCATTTAATTCCTCATGAAAGGAAAGCAGAACTTACAGTGCATTGTCAAATTTCCCAGAGCTATACTGGTGAACGTAAGAAGAATAAGCCAAGTCTTCATGAGCTGTTGCTACGTGGATATTTTTGCCACCAAACACTGACTGCCGAATGTCAAGGGCAGCCTGAAAGAGTCAAGAAAATAACTGATAATACTGTGAATCCTTAGAAAACACTACCTAGTTAAATTAAGCAGTCTAGTGACTTAAACATATATTTTATATACTCAACCCCATCAGTTTTGGAAAAAAGTTCTGCTGTAGTTAGATCACGTGTATGCTTAGTGGCTTCAGTCACATCTGACTCTCTGCGACCCCATGGACCATGGCCTGCTAGGCTCCTCTGTCCATGGGATTTTCCAGGCAAGAATATTGGAGTGGGTTGCCATTTCCTTCTCCAAATTTAGATCACAACAGAACATAAAAGTCACTCACGGCTTGATTTTCTGAAGAGTAAGTCTGAATTAAAAGGCAATGGCTTACTAATAAAAGTCATTCACATGTCTTAGGAATTACATTAGTGTTTTTTCTCTATATCTTCTTCAGAAATAAACTATAAAATCAGGGATACCTTGTCCAGAGTGATGACATAACAAATCATGTACCTAAGATTGACTAAGGCCTAAAATAACTGTTATCTACCCTTCTTGCTACTACAAAGGCAGCTATAATGATTTGTGCTAAAGTAACAACAAAAACATCATCTGGGTAAAATTGAAAAAATTGAAAACTACTCCTAAATACTGACCCACAACTCCAAACTTTTTCCCTAGATGAGTCTCTTTAATTCCTAAGACAGTAAGTTTTAAGAAGTTTTACTTCTTTAATTCCTAAAGTTTTACTTCTGCTATTATTTAGTAAAATAATGGTGTGCCATATATGAGAAAGGGCTCCGAAAAAGTTATTTTTAGAGAGTAGTTTATACACCACAAACAAATTATAGGTCAGCAAGTCAATTTAGGTTGAAAGAAAAAGTGTAACTATTAACATACCTGATAAATTGCAACAGACTGACAGATATTATCTACATTGAGTAAGTAGAACCCATAATCTAGCAGTGTATCAGAATATTTTGGGTGTTTGGATCCAAAATGATCCCTATAAAAAGATACAAAACTATTAGGATATAAAGTAGAGAGAGACAATTTTAAATGGTATTTTTAATAACAATCACGTACCGTGCCAAATACACTGCATGTTTAATTAACTGCTCTGCTTTCTTAAATTCACGTTTTACAACACAAGCCTAAAGATGAAATGAAAAATTGTTAAATAACTCACAAACAGTTAATGAATGTGTTAAAACAAATACGATTTATATATTCAAACTACAATGGTTAAAAAGAAAAAAAAATCTTCAAACATAAACAGAATGGATCTATTTGTAATTTCCTTCTAAGTATTTGAAAATTCCATTATAAACAGATGTGTACATATCCTGGGTAATTATAAAACTTAAAATTTTCAGTCATGCCCAGAACCAAACTGTTATAACAAAGTTATCTTAAAAAGCTCATATATTCCCATTCTTACATGTTATTAAAATAGTGGGGAGGGATTGATTGTATATTCTTGAGATTAATTTTTTGTCCGTTGCTTCATTTGCTATTATTTTCTCCCATTCTGAAGGCTCTTTTCACCTTGCTTATAGTTTCCTTTGTAAAGGTCTCTTCAAAATTCCCATTTTAAAGAGAACGAAACTGAGGCACAGAGACATTAATGAAGTTAGCAGTACTTCAAAGAGATGCTTTTTGGTGAGCATATTTATCTATACTTAGAAAACTTCATGGGAAAGGGCATTTTCCATCTAGATTGTTGGGGGACAAACCCGCTTTCAATTCTATCTATTAAAAAAATTAAATGTTATTTACATCTAAAAATAAATAAATAAAATAAAATAATGGGAGGTGGGGTGGGGGGAGAGGGTTCACCATTATTTCCTTAAGTACTTATTTATATCCCAGTGGCTTAAAACTATTTGGAAGTTTTCCATCTAATAATCTTTAAATGTACAGAATTCCAAGTATTCCTATTACCTCTTAAAATGTTCTGATTCATGGGAAAGTCAGTAGACTTTAACTCTCTAAGTATCATTTAAATACAGAAATATAAATCTTGCACATAAATTAAGCTGTCTTTATACTAAATGCATATTCAATGTTTTTTAGCTTTAATGATTACCTGAATATTTATGCTATTTACTTGCTCTAAAATGACTTTCTTTACAGAAATCTTAGACTCTTTTGTCATTTTAGAAAAATTCTTCTAAATGAAATTTCCATAAGTAAAACCAGCCAAAGTGGAATATTCAAAATCGAAAAGCTCAGGGAAATACTATATCTAAAAATTATATCAATGCTTTAAAGCTTCAGTTTACTATAAAGTAGCAATTTAAAAATATTACTAAATGATTTCAAAGACTTAATTCATTCTGCTCTTTTTACCCAGTAAGAAGAAACATCAAGTAAGTACTACCCATCAGGTCAAGAACAGAAAGCTATCACACTGGGAGACTGCAATACTGTGACTGCAAGATTCAATACTAGACTATCCTTTAGGAGAAACGTGACCAAAGCCCCTACAATCATGGCATAAGGGACTCGGGTTACTGTAAAGGTTAAAGCAGCAGCCAGATTCCTGAAACCGAGCAGAAAAAATTTAGAGAATAGGCGGTGGTATCCATGAGTATGCGACACTTAATTTTTTAAATAGCAGGTGGTGGTTGTTGCTGTGCAGTCACTCAGCTGTGTCTGATTCTTTGCGACCCCATGGACGACAGCCCATCAGGCTCCTCTGTCCCTGGGATTCTTCAGGCAAGAATACTGGAGTGAGCTGCCATTTCTTTCTTCAAAAGATCTTCCCAGATCAGGGATTGAATCTGTGTCTCCTGCGTTGGCATGCAGGAGACACAGATTCAATTAACACAGATTTGAAGACTCTATAATCTATTAAACTCTATAATCCATTTAATAATTTTAACATAATATTTACCTTAGAAGCTTGTCTTAAAACATCCACCACAACTTTGACTGGTAAGCTTGTTGTGATTTCTTTCATTGCCTCAATGCACCATTTGTATGCCTAAAAAAATTTACAGAAGAGCAAACCCTGTGATGTATCAAATTGACAGTATTCAATGAAATGCTTAAGAATTTTTCCCGCAAGCTTTCAAGTACCTGAATAAGAAGACACACAAAATATTTACACTTAAAATTTCCTCTCAGAGGCTGAGTTTTCTTAAAAGTATGCTTGTTACATTTTTCTTTGGATATGAGACACATATTCAGGACATCAGAAGCATGTTCTCTCTATCCCAGAGCCTCGGCACAGACCATTTCCTCTGCTTTACAATACATTCCCCTCCTTCCACCAACCCCCTAAACCACCTAAGCTGTCCTTCAGGTTTCAGCTCTGGACAAGGTTTCCTGTACTTTCCTCCCCCTACTGTAACACTTCTTTGTTATATTGTTATACTATAATCGCTTGTGTAGTTGAGTGCTCACTTTGTGCTAGCTATTGTTCTAAGCATTTTATGTGCAGTAATACAGTTAACCAACACAACACCTCTTTGAGACAGTATCACACAATGTGCTAGGAGCTAGGTATCTAGTAGGGAACAAAAATAAAATGTCATTCATCTCCTAGTAGGGTGGAGGGTGGGGAAGCAAAATTACTCTGGATAGTAAGAACTGCTTCAAGGAAACAAAAAGTATTATAAAAGGATCACAAACACGTGGGGAAAACCACCTGAAAATTAGAAAGTAAACATTTGTTTTCTTCTAGAAGCTTCCACCTCTTTCATTACAACTAAAAGATGTTAACTATTCAGAAGCAATTTTGATGCAAAAATCAAACAGGAAAAAATAAGCAAAAATGATTTGGGTTAAAAAAAACCTGGTTTGTAAGATACTAAATAAGCTGATTTTGCCCCAGTAAGAGCGTAAAATCTGTGGTAAACTGTAATACTGCTTTTAAAATATTTACTGTCCCTCCTTGAGGAAAGATAAACTTCCCTTTCACATTAAAGATTTCCTTTAGCCAAAATATTAATTAAAATATACGCAGAGTTCATGTGAAATGTGCTGTTTCTAGGAGAAAGCTTCAAGAACCAGTAATTCCTTCCCCATGCTGCTTTTGCCTTTGCTCCAATGCTGGTAATGTTCTAGATAGAGGCTGCTCCACAATATGTGGGTTTTGATCAACGTGTAGATATGATGTGAAGCAGAGCCACAGAGAGACCAAGACAGGAAGCAACATGAGCAAGAAATCAACTGGTATTATTCCAAGTCAGTGGTGTTTGGAGGTTGATATTATCTTGGTATTTCCTAGACTATATGGACTAAGAGGAGAATATGATGATAATTCATCAAACTATATCCTCAAGATTTGTGTACTTTTCTGTAGGTATCAATAACAAATTTATAAACTATCAAAATTACACAAGAAACATCTCTAGACTTGAATGTTCCTCATGAATGTGCAGCGAATTCCAAAGATCATGAATAAAATATAGTATGTTGCTGTTGGTTGCCATTTAGTTGCTAAGTCGTGTCTGATTCTTTTGCAGCACTATGGATTGTAGCCCATTAGGTTCCTCTGTTTATGGTATTTTCCAGGCAAGAACACTGGGGTGGGTTGCCATTTCCTTCTCCAGTATAATACCACCCAATTCAAATGTTCAGAAAGAAAACAGCTGTCACTTAAACAGTAACCGCTGGTAAATAAAGTGGAAACTGGTGAATAAAAGATATTTCTGTTCCACTGAATACATTGGTGAGTCTGGATAGAAGAAGATGGGCCTGGAGCTGCATACAGGAGTAAAAAATGACAAGACATGATTCACTTTACAGAACAGAAAGAAGGATGCAGGAGAGTATGAGAAACAGAGGTGAAAAGAAACAATGAAAAAGCAATCAGAGACAGCCAAGATGAGGAGAGGTAAAAAGATGGTCATGGTGGGGCACCTAAAGAACTTTTTTTTTAGCCATGCCTCATGGCTTGCAGGATCTCAGTTCCCCCACCAGGGACTGAATTTGGGTCCTCTGCAGTACAAATGCCAAAGTTCTAACCACCAGACCGCCAGGGAATTCCCAGAAGAACTTTTAAGGCAGGCAAATACCATTGCTGTATACTTTATTCTCATCTCCATAAAGGCTGTCCAGACAAAGGCCTTTTGTGAATGGGGTTCTTTGTTTTTGATGTGTAAAATAACAGAAAGGGGCCAAATTCTATATCTAGACTGATAAGCTTTGGACAGTTACTGCATAAAAGGGGCAGCAAAACAATTCATCGACAGAACTAATTCAGCAGACACAAGAATTCAGCATCAAAAAGAACCAGAAAAAAATATATAAACCTCCTGAGAAAATGCAGGCATACTGATTAGGATTTTATATTTTAACAAATAAGCTTGATGACTAAAAATAAAGTTTCCCCCCAACTTTACTGAAGTATAATTGACAAATAAAAATTGTATATATTTAAGGTGTACAAGATTTGATATACATATACACTGTGAAATGAGTATCACAATCAATCTAATTAACACATGCATCACCTCAGTGTTCTCCTTTTTTGTGATGAACACATTTAAGAGCTATTCTTGGTAAACTTCAAATATACATATAGTATTAACTACAGTCAGCATGCTATAATTAGATCCTCAGAACTTATTCATCTTAGAAGGAAATATTAAGCTTTGAAAAATAGTTAATGTAAACAATGACGCATGCCTCTTTGGAACAGCCAAAATCTACAACACTGACAACATCAAATGCTGGCAAGGGTATGGAGTAACAGAAGCTCTCACTCCTTCCTGGTGGGAATGTATGCTGGTAGAGACAATCTGGCAGTTTCTTAAAAAAATTTAACAAACTCTCACCATCACTTCAACAAAAGCATTCTTTGATAATGCCTTCTTTGATAAATATTAAAAGCAGGATGATCCTAGCTTTGGGGTTGTAAACATCACTTTACAATTATTCTAGAATTCTCTAATTTCACTTCTAATGGTAACTTTCCTTTAAATGTGGAATATAACTCCTCCCACCCCCAATCCCTCCCAGCATCAGAGTCTTTTCCAATGAGTCAACTCTTCACATGAGGTGCTACACAACCAAAAATAAAGCACCCACTAAAGGTTCACTTAACAGAGCATGCTGTCAAAATAATTTAGACAGAAGTACATTTAGTCAAATTAAAAACAAATGTAAAATTTTACACGTGTATGTTTAAAATCCATCTCACAGAATACTCCTTTTGCCTATTTAAAATATTCCATTACAAATGAACATTATGTAAACCCAGTATGCGAAAATGAGATCTATTAAGACAAATATGAGATTATATGACTTATTTTCAGTTTAACAGTTACTTACTGGTTATAATGAAATATACTTCAAAACACTCACCTCATCATAGTGACTTTTTGCAAATAGGAGTGCACACAGTTCTCCATAGAGTGCAGCTTTGTTTGCTTGCTGGCCATGTTTTGAGAGTTTATCCATATATGTCTGAGCTAACTTAAATGTTTCTTCACCCAAATGGTATTTGCAGTTTCCATTTCGCACATGAAGCAATCTGCAATTGCACAAATAACATGAGCCTATTTCTGATAGCTATTTTCTGTATGGTAGACTTGGTAACCTCTTACAGATGGCTATGTAGCACCCAAATGAGGTAAGGTCACCAGACAGAAGAAACGAGGCAGTACAGGAAAACAACTGTCCGGCCCAAGCTGGGACTGACTAATGCACAGAAAGAAGCGTATGTTCATCCCAGAAAGCTACGGACGATTAATCTGATCCAATGGTGATTCCTTATCCTCTCTAAATATTTTGCATACTCTGTGCACTCATCAGGTACTACATGTATTACTTAACTCTCTTTGTTCCAAATCCCAAAGTAATACAGTTTAATTATAAGAGATTTGGAAAATAATGAAGACAAAATGCTTAATTCAATTATCTTTCTGGTGAGACAAGTTTACTGAAAAAGGTGGTACTGCCAGTTCTCTTTCATAACATTTATCCTCTATGATGGGAAAATACAAATTTTTTACACACAAGTATCTGCAAAACCATGCTATCTAGCGATAAGTAAGAGTAGTAAAATGCTTTAGGTCAGACTGAGGTCAAGATAGCAATAGGCTATACATCTGTACGGACCATATATGAGACAGAACACTGAGGACCCGACATACATTTAAGAATCTACTCTGATGTTGGCTAAAACATTACGTCCATATGTCATGCCAATATAATTTTATGAAAATGCTCAGCTCTGAGAGGGAACAAGGTATAAACATCATTTAAAAGAAAACCAAGTGGAAAATAAATGAATGAAAACCAAGTATAAAAAAAAAGGAAAAGAAAACCAAGTATGGAGAGGTTAGGAAGCATTCCTCAGGAGTATTAAATGAAACCCAGATACTTCTAACTTTTATATCTATTCCAAAAATACTAACAGATCAATGACCCAAGATGAGAAAGATGGTAACAATCTTCTGATCTCTACCTTTCTGTTGTATAGTCAGGAAAAAAAGAGAGTAACTTTATTATTGTTTTTTAAAAAGTGAAGTATAGTTGATTTACTATATTGTATTAACATAATTCCCTATGCTATACAGTAAGACCTGTTGCTTATCCATTCTATATATACCAGTTTGCATCTGCCAATCCCAAACTCCCAATTCATCCCTCTTCCTCCCCCTAGGCAATCACCAATCTATTCTAAAAGCGAGTACTGTGGAGGACTTTCCTGGTGGTCCAGTGGTTAAGACTGTGTGTGCTCCCAATGCAGGGGGCCCAGGTTTGATGCCTGGTCAGGGAACTAGATCCCGTATGCTGCAAAGAAAGATGTGACACGCAAGTAAGACCCAATGCAGCCAAAAATAAAAAGAGTAATTCTAAATCATCAGGATTATTCAATAAGGTGGAACGTTACACAATGTGCATCCTTCCAACACTCACCATACAATTAACTGCTTTTAGAAAGACTAAAACCCTCATATAAAACAACACAGTATATCACTCTAATGGCATAAAACAAAGAGGAACTAAACAGCCTCTTGATGAGGGTTAAAGAGGAAAGTGAAAAAGTTGGCTTTAAAACTCAACATTCAAAAAACTAAATCATGGCATTCAGTCCCATCACTTCGTGGCAAATAGATGGGGACAAGTGGAAACAGCGATAGATTTTATTTTCTTGTGCTCCAAAATCACTGTGACTATAGCCACAAAATTAAAAGATGCTTGCTCCTTGGAAGAAAAGCTATGATAAACCTAGACAGTGTATCAAAAAGCAGAGACATCGCTTGGCTGACAAAGGTCTATATGTATAGTCAAAGCTACGGTTTTTCCAGTAGTTGTGTATGGATGTGAGACTTGGACCATAAAGAAAGTTGAGTGCCAAAGAACTGATGCTTTTGAACTGTGATGGTGGAGAAGACTCTTGAGAGTCCTTTAGAGTGCAAGGAGATCAAACAAGTTAATCCTGCTGCTGCTGCTGAGTCACTTCAGTTGTGTCTGACTCTGTGTGACCCCATAGACGGCAGTCCACCACGCTCCCCCGTCCCTGGGAATCTCCAGGCAAGAACACTGGAGTGGACTGCCATTTCCTTCTCCAATGCATGAAAGTGAAAAGTGAAAGTGAAGTTGCTCAGTCGTGTCCGACTCTTAGCGACCCCATGGACTGCAGCCTACCAGGCTCCTCCATCCATGGGATTTTTCAGGCAAGAGTACTGGAGTGGAGTGCCATTGCCTTCTCCACTCACTGTTAGGACTGATGCTAAAGCTGAAGCTCCATTACTTTGGCCACCTGACACCAAGAATCAAATAAGACCCTGATATGGGGAAAGACTGAGAGCAAGAGGAGAAAGGGGTGGCAGAGGATGAGATGGTTAGAAAGCATCAATGACCCAACGGAATGAGTCTGAGCAAACTCTGGGAGATAGTGAAGGACAGGGAGGCCTGACCTGCTGCAGTTCATGGGGTCGCAATGAGACAGTGATGACTAAGCAACTGAACAACAGCAACAAGGTTAATCAAACATTCTTTCATGATACCAAATTTCTTTTTTTCCCCCATTTATCTTAGTATTTATTTGGCTGAACATGTCTGAGTTACAGCATGTGGGATGTTTACTTGTGGCATGCAGGATTTTTTTTTCTTTCTTAGCTGTGGTCTGTGGTGTGCAGGATCCAGTACCCTGACCAGGGACCGAACCTGGGCCTCCTGCACTGGGAGCATGGAGTCTTACCCACTGATCACCAGGGAAACCCCAAAATTTCAACTTGAAGAAAAAATATATGTAATTATCAGGTGAGTGGATTAGATTTATATTTTAAACCAGAAATATAAAAGTAGAAAAAAACATATGTTTGGTATACAGACTTTTCATGCTAAAGTAATACAAAATAAAGAGACACTGTCATTTGACAAATTGCTGATTTAATAACCCAGAGTTTGCAATGATCCCTGCCACAGTGAAAAAAAAGAAATCTAGTAAAGAGAAGAAGAATCTATGACCATCAGGAGCTTCATTCTAACTCTGCAGGCACTATATAATGGGGAAGACCGCCTCTTCAATAAATGGTGTTGAGAAAATTGGGCAGCAACACACAAAAGAATCAAACTGGACTACCTGCTCATACTATGCACAAAACTAAATTCAAAACAGATGAAAGGCATGAGTGTAAGGCCTGAAACCATAAAACTTCTAGAAGAAAACATAAGCAGTAAGCTCTTTAACATCAATCTTACTAATTTTTTTGTTAATATGTCTCCTCAGGCAAGGGAAACAAGAGCACAAGTAAATACATGGCAACACATCAAATTAAAAAGCTTTTGCACAGCAAGGAAATCTATCAAAAAACCAATTCAGGTCACCTACTGAATTGGAGAAGATACTTGCAAACAATGTATCTGATAAGGGGTTAATATCCAAAATATACAACGAATCTTTTGGCTCACACAACATCACCAAAACAAAGAACCTGATTAAAAAATGGACAGAAGTTCCTGGATATTTATCAAAACAAAAACATTAATTAGAAAAGAGGTATGCACCCCTATGCTCACTGCAGCATTATTTACAATAGCCAAAATATGGGCGTTACCTGAGTCTCCATCAATAGATGAATGGATAAGGAAGATGTGGTATATATACACTTTGCCATCTACAATAACATGGATGGACCTAGAGGGTATTATGTTAAGTGAAATGAATCAGAGTGAAAGACAAATACTGAATGACTTCACTTATACTTGTAATCTAAAAAACAAATGAACATTACAAACAGAAATAGAGTTACAAACACAGAGAATGAACAGGTGGTTGCCAGAGGGGAATGGGGTACAGAAAGAAACACATGAAGAAGGTTAAGAGGTACAAACTTCTCGCTGCAAGAGTCACAGGTATGTCATGTACAATATGGAGAATACTGTCAATAAGTTTGTAAAATCTCTGTATGGTGACACATTATAACTAGACTTATCTGGTGATCATTTTGAGTTATACAGAAACATTGAATCACTATGCTGTGTAACAAGAACTAAACAAGAGTATCATGGATCAATTATACGTTAATAACAAACCCATGGAAAAAGAGATCAGATTTGCGATTAGCAAAGGTGGGAGGTAGGAGGAGAGAAAGCAGACGAAGGCAGACAAAAGTTATACATTTCCAGTCATAAGTATGAGGGCTGTTAATTTAATGATAAAAGAACATTACTGTATGTTAAACATATAAAAGTTGTTAAGTGTCAATCTCAAGAATTTTCATCACAAGGAAAAATTTTTTTGTATTTCTTTAATATTGAACCTACATGAGGTAACAGATGCTCCTTAAACTTGTGATAATCACAAAGTATCTAAGTCAAACCACTGTGTTGCACACCATCCTGAATGTATACAGTATTGTATATCAGTTACATCTCAGGAAAACTGGAAGGGAAAGAATTTCATTCTAGTGGGGAATGGTGTATTAAGGTAGGCAGACAGAAATCATTAAGACATTTAGAGATAAATGCTATGAAGATGATAAAAAACAGGGTTATATGATCAAAACCTTCTTAAAGGAGGGGCTTAGGGCAGACAGAAGAGAATTCTGTCTGTAGAAATAACATCTGAGCTGACACTTAAATGTAAGAGGTAATCATGTGCAGATCTTGGGAAACATGTTCCAAACAAGTGCAAAGGCCCTGAGAAAGGGAAAATAATTCTGTTATAAACAAAGAACAGTAAGAAAGCCAACATGCCTGGAATATCATGAATAATGGATCATGTGAAGAGAAATAAAGCAGAAAAAAGTGAAAGTTGCTCAGTCCTGTCTGATTCTTTGCGACCCCATGGACTATATGGTCCATGGAATTCTCCAGGCCAGAATACTGGAGTGGGTAAGCCTTTCCCTTCTCCAGGGGATATTCCCAACCCAGGGACTGAACCTAGGTCTCCCGCATTGCAGGCAGATTCTTTACCAGCTGAGCCACAAGGGAAGCCCGAGAACACTGGAGTGGGTAGCCTATCCCTTCTCCAGCAGATCTTCCTGATCCAGCAATTGAACCAGGGCCTCCTGCATCTCAGGTGGATTCTTCACCAACTGAGCTATCAGGGAAGTCCAAAGTAGAGAAAACAAAGATTTTTATGCGGTCTAATCTGACNCCAGCTGAGCCACAAGGGAAGCCCGAGAACACTGGAGTGGGTAGCCTATCCCTTCTCCAGCAGATCTTCCTGATCCAGCAATTGAACCAGGGCCTCCTGCATCTCAGGTGGATTCTTCACCAACTGAGCTATCAGGGAAGTCCAAAGTAGAGAAAACAAAGATTTTTATGTGGTCTAATCTGACACAGTAAGGCATTCTGGCTGCAAAAGTGAGTGAGATTATTTATGCTGTAGGACAACACAGTCTAATAAAACCAACTAAAATGTTCCATATCTGCTCTACTCAATTTAGTAGCCACAAGTAGCTAATGAGTATCTGAAATATGCCCAATGTGACTAAGGACTGACTTTTAATTCTTAATGTTAAATAGTCACATGTGGTTAATGGTTACCATATTAAACAGTGAAATTTTAGAAAGACAGCTGTGGTTTCAGTGTGCAGAATGGATTACAGTAAAGCCAAGACTGGAGGTAAGGCAACCCACACAGAAGAGATTACAACAGTCCGGGGGAGGGGAGGGGGGAATCCTTGAGAAAAAAGGACTGGTATAAGAAAATACATATTTGACAGTTATCCAAATGGCTGAATAAGAAAAAAAAATTAAATTTAGAGATGAAACATGCTCACCAATCATTTGTACAATACTAGTAACTGCATTTCCAGCAAACTTCACTGTAGGTGTTCTCCCTAAGTTTCTGAAAATTAGTAATTGGCATATGATGGGGGTAGCAAACTAAGTATTTCATGCTAGAAAAAGCACAGCTTGATATTTTCTCCAGTCTCTGCTGATTATCTATTGAAACAAAAGGGCAAATTCAACATATGTAGACTCTTCACAGGGTCTATGTGTTCATCTGGGCTTACAATGAGCAGGATGCAGGATCCAAAAAACTTCTGGTGCAACCAAGGATCAAATTCTATCTCAGTGTTCAGCCTAAGGAAAAGATTGATCAACAGCTATTATCAAAAGCAACCATTCAATTAGTTAAGTTACTCATTGTTTGAAGTGGAAAATATACAAATCCAAAGGCCACAGCACTTCCCTGAGAGCTCAGTTGGTAAAGAATCCACCTGCAATGCAGAAGACCCTGGTTCGATCCCTGGGTCGGGAAGACCCCCTGGAGAAGGGAAAGGCTACCCACTCCAGTATTCTTGGGGTTCTCTTGTGGCTCAGCTGATAAGAATCCACCTGCAATGCAGGAGACCTGGATTCGATCCCTGGGTTGGGAAGATCCCTGGAGAAAGGAAAGGCTACCCACTCCAGGAGTCTAGCCTGGAGAATTCCATGGACAGTCCATGGGGTTGCAAAGAGTCAGACAGGACTGAGCGATTTTCACTTCACAACCCCTGGTCAAAGGCCACTAGTTTATAAATATATTTACTATAAGATTGAGCAAGATAACTAGTTTTAGACAGACATGACCAAAGTATGTTAAAAGTAAACCTGAAGGGAAAAAAAATTCTCTCCCACTTATCCAAGTGTATTTTTTTTATGAATCATCTTGCATTTCCCTAACATTTTCATCACCCCAGACACTCTATAATATACAATAGTTTCCCATTCTCTCTGTATATCCCCTAGCTGCTAGTAACCTCAATCTACTTGTTTCTATAAATTTATCTATTCTAGATATTTAAGTAAAATCATACAGTATTTGTGTTTTTGAATCTGTCATATTTCACTTAGAATATTATATTGTAGCATATATCAAAATTGGTTGAATACTATTTTGCTGTATATCCACAACTGACTCTTGAACAATGTGGAGGTTGGGGCACTGACCCTTTAGAGCAGTAAAAAAAAAAAAATCCTCATATAAGTTTACAGTCAGGCCTTTGTATCCATGGATTCAACCAAGAGTAGACCATGTAGTACTATATTATGTATGTACTGAAAAAAAAATCTGTGTATTAAGTGGACACTCAACAGTTCAAACCCACACTGCTCAAGGGTTCTTTTGTCAATGGATACTTGAGTCATTTCTACGTTCTGACCAGTGTGAAACGTTCTGCAATGATCACTAGCATATAGGTATCTGTTTGCAACCCAGTTTTCAATTCTTTGGCATATATATACCTAGGGCTAAAACTGCTGGGTTATATGGTAATTTTTGTGCTCATCTTTTAAAGAAACCACCAGACTATTCCATAGCAGCTGCTCCGTTTTACATTCTCATTAGCAATGCACGAGGATTCTAGTTTTGCCACATTTTCATTATTTTTAAAATTTTCCTTCTGGTCCTGGACTTTTCTGATTTCTGATTCAATCAATTTGCTATAGATTTCATTAAGAATTTCTATTTTTCTCTTGGGTCAGTTTAGGTAACTGTGTATTTCTAAGAAATACCTATCTGGTGTGGTTTTAATTTTAAATGGGGGAGCAAAGCACTGTGAGAGGCAGATACTGCTGGCTCCCTAACCAAGGCATTTTCCTCATCTCATGTTTATTGGGAGAACCCTGATTTTGTGAGGCACTGACTCCTTTCTTATAGGACTCATGAGTAAATCATTAGTTTAAGCCAATCCTAATATAGCGATCCTATTCAGATTTCCAGTGACTGATTCAGAGGTAAACAAATGATCTAGTTCTGCCTAATGAGACACAAGGGTAGGTCAGCTTGGTGATTTCCAAGAAAGGCTCTTTTGTCATCAGAGATAAAATACAGTCTTTCTTCTGCTGGACAATGTGGAATCTGCATGGGATACCTCAAACCACAGGAGCATTCTTACAACCATTGGAGATAGAGGAGTGAAAAGATGGGGAAAACCTAGTACCCTGATAACCTCTATGAATTCTGAATTAACCTACTTTGGAGATACTCGACTTTTACATATATTTTTAAAATCAAATTCTTCGTGTTTTTAGGGTGTACTGCTTACGTGCCTGTGTGTGTGCATGCTCAGTCAGGTCTGACTCTGTGTGTCCCCACGGACAGTAGCTCGCCAAGCTCCTCTGTCCAAGCCATAGAGGGCTGCTATCTTAACTTGCTATACCTGGGTTTGTGACCTTTTTGTTTGTGGACTGTACATTTTATTATCAACATCCTTTTAAATCAACTAATGGGTTTTTTATACTGAATTCTGCTTTTATTGTTGATATTACTGTTTGAGGCTATTTTCTTTTAACATTATATAGCCGGGTTTCATTTTTTCACCTTCTTGGCAGTCACCATCTTTAGATAGGGGAATTGAGCCCATTTTTTTCCTGTGGTCATGTATGGATATGAGAGTTGGACTGTGAAGAAGGCTGAGTGCCGAAGAATTGATGCTTTTGAACTGTGGTGTTGGAGAAGACTCTTGAGAGTCCCTTGGACTGCAAGGAGATCCAACCAGTCCATTCTGAAGGAGATCAGCCCCAGGAGTTCTTTGGAAGGACTGATGCTAAAGCTGAAACTCCAGTATTTTGGCCACCTCATGTGAAGAGTTGACTCATTGGAAAAGACTCTGATGCTGGGAGGGATTGGGGGCAGGAGGAAACGGGGACGACAGAGGATGAGATGGCTGGATGGCACCAGACTCGATGGACATGAATCTGAGTGAACTCCGGGAGTTGGTGATGGACAGGGAGGCCTGGCGTGCTGTGATTCATGGGGTCACAAAGAGTCGGACACGACTGAGCGGCTGAACTGAACTGAACATGTACTGTAATGACACTTGTATTTGGTTTTGTTTCACATTTTTCATTTGTCAATATTTAGCTATGTCCTCTGTTCTCTTTGCTTATATCTTGCCTGGACAAGTCTTCAATCATTCTTACCACTCCACTCTCAGTATTCTAATTTGGAATGCCTATCATGTTTTTCCATTAATCAATTTATTATATACCCTTCCCTAAGCATTGACAATGTTTGAACATTAAATAATGACAGCCATTCATATTCCCCTCACCAAGATGAGACTTTTATAATACTTCCTTATAGTACTACATTTTCCCAAATACATACTTTTAAAATAGGCTATCATATATGCCCAGTATAAAGCAACCTGAACATAATAACATCAGCCTCCACGTTCCATCCAAAAAGGTTTTCTGCCAACTCGAACATATTAAGTTTTAGGGGTATATATGATAAAAATTTGAAATCTCTAATATTTAAATCATTTTTATGTTATAAATATTTTAAACCTAAATTAAGTTTTTAAAACTTCTCTTCCTTGTAATTTATGAAATGTTACCAAACTATTCCCATGCATCTTAAAACATTTATTTTCATCATCAAACTACTTTTTCAATCACGTAACAGTTTTTCAGACTAGAACATTTTCACTTGTTTGAAAATTAGCACTTTTGAGCCTGGTATAATGTTACTAGAAATTTTATCCAAAGGTACCATCAACCATTTGCAAAGAACTAAGACCACTGGGCTTTCTCATTCTGCCTAAGACAAGTGGACATCCATTAATTTCTGCAACCAAACCACTCAATCTGTTACATTTCAAAGAAATATTCAAGAAGCCAGTTAATAAAGATATTTAACACAACTATAAGGCTATACCTCCAGAGTAATTCTAAATGTATTAAATTCCAATTCTTTCTTTCTTTCTGGCGGCATGGGGTCTTCCTTGTTGCTTGCAGGCTTTCTCTAGTTGCGGTGCGCGGGCGTCTCACTGCAGTGGCTTCTCCCATTGTCGAGCACGGGCTAGAGCACACAGGCTTCAGCAGTTGCAGCACATGGTTTCAGGAGTTCCGACACTTGGGCTTCAGCAGTTGCCTCACATGAACTATAGAGCACAGGCTCTGTAGTTGTGGAGCATGGGCTTAGCTGCCCCAGGGCATGTGGAATCTTCCCAGACCAGGGATCGAACCGATTTCCCTGCATTGGCAGGCAGATTCTTAACCACTGGACCTCCAGGGAAGTTCTTCATTACTTTCTTAAAAAGAAAATTCGGGCAGGTGATCTCTATGAGTTTCCCGATGCTGGCACAGGCTAAGTTTTTAGGTTAACATTTCTTTCCCAAATAGTATTTTGTTCAAAACAACAGACTTGAAAGAACATCACATAGATATGAGGGGCTTTGTAAGGCAACTCTTTTCAATTTTCAGGTGGAAAATCATCTTACATTTAATAGTAGGTGGTAACTGAGAATTTATTTTGTTATTTTGAAAAATATTTATTTCTTTGGCTATACCAGGTCTTGGTTGAGGCACTCAGATCTTTGATCTTCCTTGTGGCACGCTGGATCTTTCAGTTGCAGCATATGGGATCTATTTCCCAACCAGAGACTGAACCCACACCTCCTGCACTGGGAGCTTGGAGTCTTAGCCACTGAATCACTAGGGTTTTTCATTTCTATAATTTCCTTTTCATTTCCAGTTTGAAAAAAAAATCCTTATATAAGACATATTACAAATTCATAAATTGTTTTTCATGCTCTTTCTACTCCATTATGTCTAGTATATATTACAATACTATTTATCACTGTTTCTATATTATCTTCCTCTACCTTGAGATTTGCTACTACTGAACTTTTATCTGGTAGAGAAATTTCTTGACTATTTTCCTTAGAAAAAAACCATGGAGGTATACTTGGTCTCTATACACTTGAAAAATTTGAATTTTATCCTAAATGTTGTATAGTATTTTCAGAGTAATTGAGATACTGCTATTATCTCCTAGCTTCTAATTTCTACTTATTCTTAGATTTCAAGAAATTCATCTTCCTAGGGCTCAGGGTTCTTTCTTCAATCTAGATTCAAGTCTTTTCCTCTCGGTTTGGCAAGTTCAATTTTTCATTTAAAATCCCCAAAATATACCAAAATAATAACTGTGATTATTTCTGGGCAGCAGAGTTACAGATCATATTTATTTTCTTCTTCATAGATTTCTGAATGTTTTTGATTTGTTTGGTAATTGACACATGCATACACAGAACAAAGTTACTAAATATAAAAAATTAAAAGAAACTAAGTCGTGTCTTCAAGGAAAAAAACAAAGTCTGAGAAATGGTACCAGGTTTAACAAGATGATTCTCCAACATCTGTTCTATACTGCTTCCATTCCATCCTGATTAGAAATGGATTTTGTGCTATTAAATTTAAAAACACACTCTTAGATTAGGCTCAAAACTCCTGGGGCTGGCTAAAGGATTTCATTAGCATCTGTTCTCCAAAACAGAGTTTTCCCAACTCAAAAGCTAAGAATAATCTTTTTTTTCAAACACTACTACTGTAACACTAAAAATTTTATTTATGCCTATCATGACCAAGAATTTATCAAGTATAGCTGTGCAGAAGCCAATTTTATTCTGAAATTTCAAATTCTTAAGAACAAGAAGTCTAGGTATACAGGCAGTAAGCTAGTATTATAAATAGTTCTGTTTCTTGGCACAGGTATTTTTCTATTCATATGTGCTTGTTCTAAAGACAGCCAAAACAGTAACTGAACTGATAGTAACCTATCCAATATTTTCGCCTCTCCTCCTTCCTTAATGTAGACCCATGAGTTCATTTGGAGCAGTAAAATGTACAATTAAAAACGTCCTGCTCCCCAGACCACATTATACTGGTTGGAGATATGCAGAGTCTGTCCCAGCTTTCTAGTTTCAAATAGAGGTAACCAAAGAAGACAGGCCTAGGCTTCTGGGAAAACTATTTTTTCTGTCTGAAAAAAAGAACTCAGCTGGCATGAGCCTTTTGCCCTTCTCCTTGCCTGTAACATTTACAAACATAATGAGCTACATGCTAAAGTTGATAAAAAACAGGAAAGAGAAGAGGAGCCCTAGTCCTGGGAGAAAACAAAATCTTCTGGTTATATTGATGTTAAATTTATATAAGAGCCTTAAAATCAGACAGACTAGAGAAATGTTAGATATCCAGAAGAAATAAATCTGACTTCGTAAGTAAAAAGCAAGCATATATAAGAAGAAAATGTTATACCTGTAGGTCAAAAGACTGCCTGCTATGAAAGAGGAATCTACAATGACATCATACAAAATGGATTTTTTAAATTCTAAGTTAACTAGTTCATACACAAAGAAACATTTAGCTAGCCCCTAAAATCCCATGTGATATAGTCTAGTCTCCTATTCCTAGGACAGGCAGAAGTGGAGAGGAAAGATGACACAGATTATTTTTTATCAGTACTACAAAATATAGGCCTAATAACCAATCCCTTTGTAGCTTCTGCACACAATTATTATTATTATTATTATTACTATTATTGGGGCTTCCCTGGTGGCTCAGGTGGTAAAGAATCCGCCTGCGATGATGGGGACTAGAGTTCGATCTCTGGGTCAGGAAGATTCCTCTGAAGAAGGGAATGGCTACCCACTCCAGTATTCTTGCCTGGAGAACTCCATGGACAGAAGAACTTGGCGGGCTACAATTATTGGGATTGCAATTATTACTATAATTTATCATAAAATATCTCTGGGCAATTGTCCTAAGCTTCTAAAATATTATTTATAACTAAGTTTCCACATTATAAAATTAACTTCAGGATTTGAAGTTTTGTCTAACACAAGTGAGCCCTGTATAAAACAGTATAATAACCTCAAAAGACTGAGCAGAGAGCATTAGTAAGTGTTAATATAAATCAACAATGATTTTATGTGAAAGAACCTATATTCCAACTCTCAAGAGGTTCAGATTTAATTAACTCATTTCTAAGATACACAAGAAATATCATCACTTATTCAATAAAAATATAATAAATTCAGTAAATTGACCAGACTCTGGTTAACTTATGACAAAGAATTTCTTCGTTATTTTTTAAACTTTATTTCAACTTTCCAGTTTTATATATATAAAAAATTCTTTTAAAATGTTCTCTGTGTCCCCCATCAAATTGGGGATGGGGGACACAGAGAAAACCTACATGAAAACAGCTAAAACTAAATGCTACATGTACAAAAAAATAAAGATCATAAAAGCACAGAGTACTTCTGAATTTGCTTGCCTTTATATCTATTAAAAAATGAATTTTCAAGAAGTTATTTATAAGTAAAATATTAATCAGGTTATGTACGATTCCAGAAATGTAAACAAACATTTCTGCTTGCTACAAACAAACCAAAAAAACACCCAAGAAAAAAGTATATTTCTTCTCCAAGCATCCAGTGCCTAGTACAGCATTCTATAAATATTTATTGAATGAATGAACAAACAAGGTCTATGACAAAGAAAACTGATATATATAAAACACAGTCTGGTTCATAATACTTCAATCTAAGCTGTCTGAAGCAAGATAACTCTATTTTGGAGATGAGAGGCAGGAGGCCAGACTAGTGAAACTGACACATGAATATCATCTTAGAAGGTGAATCAATGTTGGAGTTCGCTTAGATGAGCTGGAACTAGAAAAGCCACTAACACCATTACAGCATGTATTACAGGATCGCTCCAACTTACCTCACACAACATTCTACTGCACGAAACCAATGAGGCATCTCATCATGTAGAGTACACAACTGAAGGCAAGACAGAAAAACCTTCTCGGCATCACTGTACCAGCCCGCATCTGAAAGAAAGCCACCTGAAGGGCAAGAGAAACCAAAATCTTCAGATAATTTAACAATGACCTGAAAGCATGCTTACCACAAACATTATCTAAAATGGAAAAAACTTCTGTGTTTTCTAGTCCAAAACAAAGACACCAACTATGAAATAAAAAAAAAAACTTTCAAACAAACTAGCAGCATTAGATCCAAGTTGACACCCTGAATAAGGAATCAAGAGTTTTAACCCTCTAAAAATATTTCACTGAGAGCTGACATTTTCCACTTAATTAGCCACTCTATTTAGTGATCTTTCTAACATTTTCATCATGCGGGTTAACGTTAACTTTTCAATCAAATAAATTTCATCTTCTTACAATAAAGCACATTACAGAGGACACACAGATTAAAAGAAACAGTAGTGCTAGGTCACCTCAATTTTTTTTTTTTTTTTTTTTTTACAAAAAATCAAATTGCTGTCCTTCAACAGTCCTAATGCACTGAGCATCTGGGCATCACTTCCTTAGAATACTGTCGTTCTTTTTTGAGGCTCATGACCCCCTCCTAGTGGTTTAATACATTTTCTGATAGTGCCAACTAGTCTTAATAGTGTCAATAGGAGCTGGGTTGAAGAAAAAATATTTTGCTCAGTCTTGTGTTTTATGTTTAATTATGTGTAATGAAACAAATATTTTAAATGGAGAGAACTGTGCTTTAGAATACTTCTTCCCCTAAATATGATTATTATTTTAGGGTGCTCACTAAATGACTGGATTAATGAGACCATAAATATTCATATTAAGCAATCTCCTACTCATCCTCTCAACATACTGGGCACTGTGCTGGTTATGAGGCTATCATGTTTTTCAGCTTCTAGGCCGTCTGATGATGCAGGCCTAGGATTCTATCATCACATTTCTCCTTTGTCAGCTGGCTCCTTGGTAGTCTCTAAAAAGAAGGCCTTAGAGAGAAGGCTGCGAGGCTGCAGGAGTAAGAGACACCCCCAGTGCCTTCCAGTTTCTGTCAGAAGGGGCTCTGCTGACAGTGCCCAAAGGTGATGCTTCTTTACTCCAGCAGTGCAATTCACCTCTGTAAATCAATTCCAGTTGCAGCTTTCCAACACTTACAGACCTAGATTCACAGTCTCTCATCAAAGAACTAGTCACTGAGGTGCCCTTCCTAGAGGTCAAGATTCTAGATCCACGGGCCCTCTTCTCAGAACTCTGAAGCACCCGTACCAGTGAAGCAGGATCCCAGCTTTGCAATGACTGTGCGGCTTGTGGGATCTTAAGTTTAAAAACCTTTGAACTGTATACTTTGACTGGGTAAACTGCATGGCCCGTGAAGTACATCTCAATAAAGCTGCAATTTTTTAAAAAAGTATACATCACATAGACTTCTGGTATGAAGTTTTTTCACTGTTTCAGTAATTTTAGGATCAAGACTGATAATACAGTTGTTCAATCTGGCTCCTTACAGAGGGCAGATTGGTATGAGTGTAGAGACAACAGAAGAGCTCAGTGAATATTAGCCTTCCTGCCTTTCCTCTTCCTTGATACTAAATATCTCCCACACAGATTTTTACATGACCATCTAGGACTAAATGGACGTCAATATATTAACATTCATCAAGATCACAAAAACTCTACTGTTAACAGACATTCTTAAGTCATAATTCTGTGTTGCAATTTATAGTCCATGGGACTATCAAAGGATAAATGCTGAAAATTCTTTCCGGGAAAGAATGTTGAGTTCCTTCAGCAAACTGTCTATGACCACTACAAAAAATTTTCTCTAATATTGAAGGAAATAATCATGAAAACTTGTTGGTGAAGAATATACGTGGATGTGCGAGAGACAGAGACATACATATTAATGTGATAATTAAAAATGATAGTTAAAAATGAATGGCACACATATGTAAAATAGATGACCAGGGCAAGTTTGATGTATGAAGCAGGAAACTTTGGATGTACTTTGGATGTACGAGCATCCAAAGTTGGTGCTCTGCGACAACTCAGAGGGATAGGGTGGGGAGGGAGGTTCAGGACCGGGGGGACGACACATGTATACCTGTGGCAGATTCATGTTGATGTATGGCAAAAACCATCACAATATTGTAAAGCAACTATCCTCCAATTAAAATAAATAAATAATTTTTCTTAAAAAAGAATGGTAGAATGTGATGATGGGACAGTCCTGTATCCTGATGGTAATGGTGGTTATATGAATACTTACATGGAATCAACTGCATAGAAAAAGCACACATGACAACTCAAAAATCAAACACTCCAGTTAAAAATGGGCAGAGGACCTGAACAGACATTTTTCCAAAAAAGACTTACAGATGACCAACAGATACATGAAAAGATGCTTCTCATCACTAATTATCAGGGAAATGCATATCAAAACCACAATGAGATATCACCTCCTACCTGTCAGGATGGCTATTAACACAAAACAACAATTAACAAGTATTCATGAGAATGATCCTCCTGCACTGTTTGTGGGATTGTAAACTGGCACAGCTACTATGGAAAACAATATGGAGGTTGCTCAAAAAATAACAAATAGAACTGCTGTATGATCCAGCAGTCTCACTTCTTAATATTTACCCCAAAAAAGGCAAAAACACTAATTCAAAAAGATACATGCACCCCCAATGTTCACTGCAGCATTATTTATAATAGCCAAGATATGGAAGCAACCTAAATATCCATCAATAGATGAATGGATAAAAAAGGTATGAGATATATTTATACACACAAACAGTTGAGTACTACCCAATCACAATTTTTTTAAAAAGGAGAAATCTTGCAACAACACAGATAAATCTAAAGGGTATCACGCTAAATAAATTAAGTCAGAGAAAGAAAAATATCATATTATCTCACTTATATGCAAAATCTAAAACCAAAACAAAATGAAAATAGAGTCTTAAATACACCAACCAAACAGCTGGTTGCCAGAGAAAGGAGGTGGGGATGGGGTGAAATAGGTGAAGGGGATTAAGAGGTATGAATCTCTAGTTAGAAAATAAATCAGCCATAGGAATGTAATATACAGCCTAAGAAACATGGTCATTATTATTGTAATAACTTTGTATGGGGACTATACTTGTCATGCAATCACTTCATAATGTATACAAAATCCAAATCATTGTGCAGTATGCCTGAAACCAACATAATATTGTAGGTCAACTACATTTAAATTAAACACACACACACACAAATGAGTATATATAAAAACCAATGCATTGTTAAATATTGGATTGGTCAGAAAGTTCCTTTGAGTATTTCTGTAAGATGTTACAGAAAAACTCGAACAAATGTTTTGGTTGACCTAATAGGTTTGTAGTCTAGGTAAACCAGTATCAATTTCCTGGTTTTGATACTGTCAGTGAATCCACAATCATTTCAAAGTAAATATTTGACAAAAAAAGGTAGCAATAACTTCAATAATAAGTGCCTGAAACATATTTACCTATGTAAAAGTCATATTAAAATATTATGCAAAAGTTAATATTTTTCTGTACGTGTAGCATAAAAATTTTAGAATCCTTTTCCATTTATGTTTTCAATATTTTTGAATATGCCCATGAGGAATGCAGATTTACCCTCATTTTAGAGATGGGAAAACTCAGGTCCCAGAAGAACTTTGTCCCATGTCACAGCTGTGAAAGAGGTTTGGTAGCAGTTTGACACAGTAGGAAAGTAAGCAGTATGGAATCACAAACCCACAGGGTTCTAAACTTAGCTCCATTACTATGTGACATGAGCAAATTACTCAACTTTTCTATTTCCTCATTTGTAAAATGCTATTAATACCATCACATCATTGGAATTTCATGAGGATTTTTTTTTAAAGATAGTATTTAAATGCATAGTATAGTCCTTAGCACAAAGTTAATGTTCAATGTATCACACCTAGTTCTTCTGATGTTTTTCTCATAACCTCCGTATGTTGACTTTGGGAATGTACTGGGAGAATCCTTTAATGCCAGCAGGTTTAATTCTGAGTCATGTCACAGGACTCCTCTATTTTACCATTACCTACCTAAGACAAAGCCAACCTGAATGGCTTTCTCCTTTACCGCAGCATCTGATTCCGCTATATAAGAGCACCGTCTACTGAATGAGTAGGCTAAGACTGAAGCAACTTTCACACCATGATCCATCAAAGCCTGGAAACAATGATGAAGCAAATGTCTGCAAGGGAAGGAAAAGGTCATTATTGTTATTATAAAGGTAACATATTTTGTCCTTTTAGAAAACACTTACTTGCCTTTTTGAAGTAATAATACCATTATTTTCAAAGATGGGATAAGGTAAAAAGCAGCTTTTTGCCTGTTATGATGCCATAATAATTCAGTTAGCCTAATATTTTTTACTCAGTGGATCCAGTGATTTTATATGTGTACATTGATTACTGTGAAGGATAAAATGAACTTCTAACATCAATTTTAAAAACAAATTATCTTGTAGTTCAACAATGACCCAATTTAAAAATGGGCACTAGATTTTAATAGAGATTTCCAATGGCCAATAACCACATGAAAAGATGCTCAATATCATTAGTCATTAGGGAAATGCAAATCAACTCACAAATGAGATACCACTTCACACCATCTAAGATGGCTATAATAATACTTTAAAAAAAAAAAAGTGATGGCAAGAATATGGAAAAACTTGAACCTTCATACATGGGTGTGTGTATGTGTACTAAGTCATATCAGTTGTGTCCGACTCTTGTGACCCTATGGACTGTGTAGCCCACCAGGTTCCTCTGTCCGTGGGATTCTCCAGACAAGAATACTGGAGTGGGTTGCCATGCCCTCCTTCAGGGGATCTTCCCAACCCAGGGATCAAACTTGGTTCTCTTGCATTGGCAGGTGGGTTCTTTACCACTAGCGCCACCTGGGAAGCTCTCATACATGGTAGTAGGAACATAAAATGGTGCAGCTGNTGGGATTCTCCAGACAAGAATACTGGAGTGGGTTGCCATGCCCTCCTTCAGGGGATCTTCCCAACCCAGGGATCAAACTTGGTTCTCTTGCATTGGCAGGTGGGTTCTTTACCACTAGCGCCACCTGGGAAGCTCTCATACATGGTAGTAGGAACATAAAATGGTGCAGCTGCCGTGGAAAACAATTTAGGGGTTACTCAACCTAGTTACACATGCACACAAGAGAACGTTATGTTCACACAAAGTCTTGTCCATGAGCACTCACAGCAGCATTATTCATAATAGCCAAAAAGTAGAAACAACCCAAATGTTCATCAACAGATGACTAAATAACCAAAACATAGTATATCCATATGATGGAAAATTATTCATAAAAAGGAATGAAGCACTGAAACAACCACAAATGAATCTTGAAAACATTATATTCAGTCACAAAAGAGCATATGTTATATGATTCCATTTAAATGACATGTCTAGAATACATACATCCAGAGACAGAAAGTCGATTATGGGTAGGCCAGGGACTAGGGGTAAGGGGAAACAGAGAGTGACTGTAAATGGGTACCAGGTTTCTTTCTGGGATGATGAAAATGTTCCAGAATTAGACAGTGGTGATAGGTGCAAAAACTTGTGAAAATACTAAAAACCACTGAATTGTACAATTCAAAATGGTGAGTTTATGGTATGTGAATTATCTCAATAAAAAAACTGTTTTAAACAAAACTGTAAATAACCAAGTCACTGCTTTGGATAAAGGGGAGGAAAAGTCAAACTACATGCTTTTAGTTTCACAAATACATTAAACACTTACCAAGGGATTTGGACTTGGTGAAAGATAATCTGAGAGATGAAAGAGAGGTAGTCCACTAAATCTTTACAATGGCCATCTTTAGAACTGCACAGAGAAATTCAAATCCCAGAAAACTAACCTTTTCTTAAAGACTTTTTTAGGAAAGTTTTCCTATAGCCTTCTTGTCCCCAAATGAAGTTCTCATCTGTTATTTTTCTACAGATTAATATTAATCAACTAACCAAGAAATTTCTCTTAGGCTAAGTACACAGGCCTCATTCCCAAGGCATCCCTGAACAGTGAAATCATGTGACTTACTTGTTGATTACTGTGTCATCCCTTTCTAAAATACAAACCCCATGAGGAAGAGACCTTGAGGAGCTTACTCCCTGCTGTAACCCCAACATCTAAAACAGTATCTGACACATACAGGGATTCTAACAATTATTTACTTAATTTTTTGAACAAATGAAACAACTTGCCAACGTTCATACTAGAGATTATAGAGTATTTTGTAAAACTATATTCTTATTTTCCTAGAAATGTAGGTTAGGAAAAAGAAATGGCACTTAAATTTAGGGAAGAATAACAGCAAGAACCATCAAAGGCCATGTCACCTACACCTACATATAACTCCTACCACATAATAGCCAGAACATGGAAGATGAATTCATTCTTTGTTTCTTGAACACAGAAGGCAAGGGTGGTATTGATGGTTTGAAAACAAAATGAATGTACTTAAAGCTACTGAATTGTAAACTTAAAAAATGATCACAATGGTAAAATTCAGAATATGTATAGTATAGTTTACCACAATTGTTATGAAATGAATTTACCTTTTATCCAAAGCTCTCAATACTTTACCAAAAACTTCCAATTCACAAAATTCACTGCCCAGTTGACACAAGCGTCCCTGCTGGTATAGCTGAAATTAAAAACAAACAAAAAATAGATCACTGAATAAAATTTAATGCCATTTCTGCTTTAATGATACTTATGAATATAATTTAATGGACTTAATATTTCATGAATTATGAATACTGCTCAAAGTTACAATTACACAGTAATATCAGAAAAGATGCTTATGCTAAGAGAAATGTAATGCCAAATTAACAAATCTCTGTAATTCACATAAAACATTTTAAGTCATATAAAATAGGTATTAATATTTATAAAAGAGTATCTGATAAATACTAAGTAACAATAAGTGCTATATATTGTAATTATCTATTAAACATTAAAACAGTTATAGTCAAGAAACTTAACTTTTTTCCTTAAAACTGGATTAAGTAAAATTATCAAAATAATAGCAAAGATAATATTCTGAAGCCAGAACTAGGCACTATGCCCCATTAAAGGCTCTTCAGAACACAAGAATCTCAGATCAGTACTGGGCATGAAACTTCACAAGCNTATTAAACATTAAAACAGTTATAGTCAAGAAACTTAACTTTTTTCCTTAAAACTGGATTAAGTAAAATTATCAAAATAATAGCAAAGATAATATTCTGAAGCCAGAACTAGGCACTATGCCCCATTAAAGGCTCTTCAGAACACAAGAATCTCAGATCAGTACTGGGCATGAAACTTCACAAGCAGACTAACAGTACATCATCTCTAAAACAATCCAGTATGGCACAATTTCTAATCATGTCATTCATTCATTCCTTTTGCCTGACTTTCTAAAACTTCCATTTAAAATAGTATTTAAATAAATGTATTAAATGTTTATCCCAAATAATACATACACACAGTTAAAAAAATACTACTGCCCCTCTTTCCCGTGCCTCAACTTCACCATGTTACTCAATTTATATTTCCTATACAGCACCTTATGGAAGGCATATTTTGCTCCATCAACTCACTTTTTACATTATAGCACTTAACACTTAGCTCATTTGACAAAAACATGGGTTTCAGAAAGAGGACATGCTCCTGAATTCATTTGCCACATAGGCTAGTTAACTTTGCGCAGGGAAAACATACTACAAACTCAGCCAGCAAACTTGGGGATAAATCACTAGTCATGATGGAGGTGGAAAGTGTGTGTGTGTGTGTGTGTGTGTTGGTGTGAGGATGTATGGGGTGTGTGTGTGTGTTAGTCACTCAGTCGTGTCTGACTCTGCAACTCCATAGATTGGGGCCTGCCAGGCTCCCCCATCCATGGGAATTTCCAAGCAAGAATACTGGAGTGGGTTGTCATTCCCTTCTTCAGGGGATCTTTCCAACCCAGGGATTAAACCCTGGTCTCCTGCCTTGCAGGCAGACTCTTTACTGTCTGAGCCACTAGGGAAGACTGCCAGGTCATATTAGGTAGATATAGGACTGCTGCTGCTGCTGCTAAGTCGCTTCAGTCGTGTCCGACTCTGTGCAACCCCATAGACGGCAGCCCACCAGGCTTCCCCTTCCCTGGGATTCTCCAGGCAAGAACACTGGAGTGGGTTGCCATTTCCTTCTCCAATGCATGAAAGTGAAAAGTCAAAGTGAAGTCACTCAGTCGTGTCCGACTAGTAGCGACCCCATGGACTGCAGCCCACCAGACTCCTCCGTCCATGGGATTTTCAAGGCAAGAGTACTGGAGTGGGGTACTACCATACAACAATGACCATTTTGAAGGGACTTCCCTGGTGGTCCAGTGGTTGGAATCCTCCTTTCAATGCTGGGGATGAGGTTCGAATCCTTGTCAGGGAACCAAGATCCCACTCAGTCGTGTCCGACTAGTAGCGACCCCATGGACTGCAGCCCACCAGACTCCTCCGTCCATGGGATTTTCAAGGCAAGAGTACTGGAGTGGGGTACTACCATACAACAATGACCATTTTGAAGGGACTTCCCTGGTGGTCCAGTGGTTGGAATCCTCCTTTCAATGCTGGGGATGAGGTTCGAATCCTTGTCAGGGAACCAAGATCCCAGATGCCGCAGGGCAACTAAGCCCACACCACAACTACTGAGCCTGCATGCTCCAGAGCCCATGTTTCCCAGGAGAAGGCCACGTAAAACAACCAAGACTCATCATAGCACACACGTCCCCTCCCCTGACCGGAAGACTTCTGTGAACCATCCGTGATGACTGCTGGGGGAGAGGTGGGGGGGTGGGGAGAGGGTAAGAACTACGTCCCACATGCTCAGGAAGGGGAGGCAGAAACGTTACCTTCACACAGTGGTTGGTACTCATATTAAGCATAAACCTTCATAAGGAAAGATTTGCTACTTTTGGAAATGATTACATTTTCTGTAAAAATAAATAGTAAAAGAGCTTCTGGGAAATGCATATGATAAAATTCATTNGGAGGCAGAAACGTTACCTTCACACAGTGGTTGGTACTCATATTAAGCATAAACCTTCATAAGGAAAGATTTGCTACTTTTGGAAATGATTACATTTTCTGTAAAAATAAATAGTAAAAGAGCTTCTGGGAAATGCATATGATAAAATTCATTACCATCACATACAGCTTCACTATTAAACAACAAAGGAAAAACTCAGGAAAAATAAAGCTGAGAATTTATAATCAAACTCCTATTTTTGGACTTACCAGTATGATAAATTTCTGATTTGGAACAGAAAAATAAATGCAGTTAACAAAACACATACATATACATACTTCAAAAAGAGTTTAGGAGCAAAACAACCTTTAGTTTCTTATCAAAATAAGCTATTAGTAAACTTAATGCTTAGAATTTCTTTTGTAAAATATAAGAAATGAAAGTTATACCACTTTTTTGCCTGTATTCACTAGTCAAATAAATCAATTAAACTATATGTTCTATAACTCATAATATCCCTTTAATACTGAAAATTTCCTAACAAATGGGGTTTGAAGGAAAGCTGTAAGCTTAGTTACCATTTTAAATATATTAAAACTATGCCTATTAATAAACACAAGCTTTTTTTTTAAATCTCTCAGCAGTTCACTTTTTCTACTTACAAATGGGTCCACATTTAAATTGGGTGTAAAGAATAGTGATTTAACTGTTTCAAATCATCCAATCATCTTTTCATGCACAGCAGCTATACTTCAGTGCAAAAAAAAAAAAAAAAAAAAAACCTTATCAGGCTTTTCCCCCCAAAATGCAAATTTATACATTATATGAACAGGACTTTTGAATACCAATCCAAAATAAACAGCATTTACTGTGCCAGGTACTGTTCTAAGCACTTTTCCTAAGCAACTCATTNGGCAAAAAAAAAAAAAAAAAAAACACCTTATCAGGCTTTTCCCCCCAAAATGCAAATTTATACATTATATGAACAGGACTTTTGAATACCAATCCAAAATAAACAGCATTTACTGTGCCAGGTACTGTTCTAAGCACTTTTCCTAAGCAACTCATTTTGTCCTTCCACAGATAAGGAAACTGAGGCATACAAAGTTAAATAACTTGCTCAAAATCATACAATTAAGAAGTAGGGTGACAATCTGGCTCCAGGCAGTCTGTCTTTACATCCATGTTCTTCATAACTTACACTATAATACTTTTCAAAGGTATTATTATATCAGGAAGTAAGAATATAAAACAAGCAATTTAAAACATTTTAATAGAAATAATAGAAGATTAATCCCTTCATAGATTCATGTATCTTATAGAGTAGAGCTAAGAAGAAAGAAAACTGAGGCTCTAGGTTCTTTGATAATGATTCTTACATCAGATTCTTTAAAATTTGACTTATTTTAGTTCATTATTACATAATGTGTTTTAATATTAAATTCTGCACCCACTGAGTAAGGAGGTTATTAAAGGACTAGCAACTACTTTTAGCTATTGATACCTTAAAGAAAATAAGAAAGAACAAGTTTATTTTTTAGAAGTATGTAAACTATCTCCCAACAGATACAAAAACAGACAATAAAAATACACTAAAACAATACTGTACAAGTATGAAGACAGACCAATCAATGGAACAAAATGCAGAGTTCAAAAGCAGATCTTAGTATACAAACTTAACATTTGATAAAGGGAGCATTTTAAAATCATTAAAAGAAAAAAATAGTTAATAAAGAATGCATAAAAATGCAGAAACAAAGTAAGGTACCCCCTGATAGAACAAAAATAAATCCCAGTCTTATCAAAGTTCTAAATATTAATATTAAACAATTAAGTAACATCCATGTTAAAAGTTACCTTGTAATACTGTCCTTCTAAAAGCATTATATACTACGGGCAAAATCATAAAGGAAGAAGAGATATGTGATTTCATAAACACCGAAAATGTCCATGAATATAAAATACTGTAAACAAAAAGTAAAAATATAACAAAAGTAACATATTAGGAACACACTTATGTAGGATTTAATATCTTGAATACATAAAGAGGTGAAACTCCTGGTGATGTTTCAGAAGCAAGGGCTTTCAGACACTAAACATTTTTTCTATAAAAACTGAGGGCAGCTATTGCAAGGGTAACGAAAGACAGCCTCAAACCCAGATAACTTTATGGAAGATAAAGATGGAGATGAAAGCCTTCCTTAGCCCAAGCCATTCTGAACTGACGTATCTGCTTTCTCAGCCAATCCAAAATTACCAGGCTGAGTGAACAGTTTAGCGTTAATATCAAATTAGCAAACAAAATAAGCTAGGTTAATTCCCAACAACAAAAACTTCAGAAAAGTTTAGAAAAAGACATAAAAGAAACTGCCCAAAACTATGATCTAAGAATAACTATGAAGTCACAAACACACCCACCCACACATACTCTACGAAACTCATGCATCTCACTCATGTTTGGAACAATTACCCCTCTCTTTCAGTCACTGAAGAACTGCTGATATTGCGCTTATGGTAGAAGCACCAAGTGGAAGGAAAATAAGGGAGAAGGCAGGATGCAACAGTCCAATAATCCATGAGCACCTATGGTACAGGATTTATATTTCACATATTTTACCGGATTACTGCAAATGTTTCATAAAACTAGTCTTTCCACCAAACCAATCCTAAAGGAAATCGGTCCTGAATATTCATCAGAAGGACTGATGCTGAAGCTCCAGTACTTTGGCCACCTGATGCGAAGACCTGACTCACTGGAAAAGACCCTGATGCTGGGAAAGACTGAAGGCAGGAGAAGGGGACGACAGAGGATGAGACAGTTGGATGGCATCACCAACTCAATGGACACGAGTTTGGGCAAGCTCCGGGATTGGCGGACTGGGAAGCCTGGCATGCTGCANTGACTCACTGGAAAAGACCCTGATGCTGGGAAAGACTGAAGGCAGGAGAAGGGGACGACAGAGGATGAGACAGTTGGATGGCATCACCAACTCAATGGACACGAGTTTGGGCAAGCTCCGGGATTGGCGGACTGGGAAGCCTGGCATGCTGCAGTCCATGGGGTTGCAAAGAGTCAAACATGACTGAGCGACTGAACTGGACTGAGTCTTTCCATTACCATTCTTGTTCTCCTCTAATCAATGTCCACATAGCAGGCAGAATGAACTTTTGAAAAAGTGAATCATTTCATGCCATTACTGTTTAAAAGCATGCACCTTCAATGTGTACGTAACCCAAAACTGTTAATGTGGTCTGCTGCTGCTACTAAGTTGCTTCAGTCGTGTCCGACTCTGTGTGATCCCAGAGACGGCAGCCCATCAGGCTTCCCTGTCCCTGGGATTCTCCAGGCAAGAATACTGGAGTAGGTTGCCATTTCCTTCTCCAAGGCATGAAAGTGAAAAGTGAATGTGAAGTCGCTCAGTTGTGTCCGACTCTTAATGACCCCATGGACTGCAGCCCACCAGGCTCCTCCGTCCATAGGATTTTCCTGGCAAGAGTACTGGAGTGGGTTGCCATTGCCTTCTACGAATCTCTGAAAGTCATCTACCTCCTACCAGCTTTCAAACATCATCTTTCACCACTCTTTCTCCCCGACCCCCTACACAGTTCTGCCACACTAACTTTCTTTTAGGTCTATTCCACCTCCCAACATTTTGTACACAAACCTGCGGCCTGCACATGAGACACTGATGCCATGATTCCTCATTTGGTTAATTTGTAACCATCCTATTGGTCTCAGCTAGCACCTCACTTTTTCAGAGACCTTCCCTTGACTCCCCAAACTAAGTTCTGTTCCCTGTTATACTTGCTCATAACATGTATTTTTCTTCCATAGGTGCACCAAGGCACACATACACACATTCATTTAAGTGATAATTTGTTAAACATGTCATTCCATTACAGTCTACACTCTGACCACTTTCACCACTATATTCTCAATGCCCAATACAATGCCTAGGAATAGACATATATTCAATATTATCTGAATGCAAAATCCAAACTGGTAGCAAACTGCTCCGGGTAGAACTCAGAACCTTAGAGGAAACAAACAAACAAAAAAATTAAAACATACTCTCTACCTCTGGAGCTTATATTTAGAGAATTAAGTATTTAATACTGCTATTCTGTAATTTTTTATTGAAATTGCCCAAATTCATCTGATGAATCTGACATTAAGGGAAAAACCCTGATCTGACACAGTTATTTACTGTCTCCTCAATTAGACTGTAAGCATCTTAAAGTGACATCCACCAGGCTCCCCTCTCCTGTCCTCTACTGTACTGACACACCATGCCCATACAATAAACTCTGAGAACAAACCTCAATGCAAACTTAATAAACTACAGTGAAGAACATAAGGTGCTAGTATCTAAATGTAAAAATCAAGAACAAACTGTAATAGCTGCTTAAATTTATAGACAAAAATAGGTGTTCCCTAATTTGACATCTGATCTTTTACCAAGTACCTGGTGTATTCATTGTATTAAACTCTCAGCTTACTGAACCTGTTTAACCTTTGTAATTTTCATATCAAAATCAAGATTATTATAGCTAGGAACATTCTACTTACTTTTTTAAATTAAGTTAATAAATATCACGAACATTTGTGTAACGCAGATTGTCCTAGGTTTGGAGAATATAGTGGTGACTATGATCACCACTGGAATACAAAGACAGTGAGAACTGTTTTGTGATTTCAGGGACTTCCCTGGTGGTCCAGTGATTAAGACTCTGCACTTCCACTGCAGGGGGTGCGGGAAGTGTGGGCTCAATCCCTAGCTGGGGAGCTAAGATCCCACGTCTTAGTTCCCACATCCCACGCGTCACATGGCGTGGCCAAAAATTTAAAAATTAAAAAAAAAAAAGAACTGTGATTTCAAAAAATTCAGAGGCTGTCAAGGCAGGAAAATAAATGATGTTCAGATTATACAACCAAGACAGGCAGTGTTTTAGGAATACAAATAAAATACCCAGACCAATGAAGAAAGCACTTTGGCAGAGTTTTGAAAAGGAATAGGAGTCAAGCTTCTGTAAATATGGCAGATAGCACCGACAAACAGATAAAAACTTTGCAGCCTCTTTCCAGAGTAATGCTGGATAAAATATCACCAAACAACTTGGGGATAAATAGCCGAGTTTGAAATTAAGAGCAGAAACTTCATAGCTGCCCCCAAATTAAGAAGACATGAACTCAAAAACAGCTGAAAAGAAAAACAGAATAGTTTTGCTCCAAGTGGTTGTGGACCAGAGTGCAATGACCAAATAGATAGGAAGGATTAAAGGCAGCAGATCCTTTTAAGCAAAGGAATCTGGCACTGAACTGACTCACTAAATCCAGGAATAAAAGTCTAGAACATCTCCCACAGACCTGGCAAAGTCTGCTGTGAAAAACTAAAACCTCCAGCCTAGGACATTTGTAAGTATGCAGTCCAAATTCATACTACCTAGATAATCTACAGCCCCCAAATCCTGAACCTGGCTTTAAAAACTGGCCTGAAACCAGTGAAACCTATGAAGTATTCACAAGCAAAAAGGCTGAAACACCTAAAAGGGATGATGAAAATTTTTTAAAGGTCTATCACTGGACTCTCGCAACCAAAGGAAACTGAAAATTTGAATGACTGGCAATTTAATAAAGAATTACTATTAATTTTTCTTTGGTGTTATAATAGTATGATGACTACTAAGATAGTTACAGATGAAATTAAATGATGTGCTTCCAAATACTATATGAAAGGGGATTGTAGAAAATGGATTCAGCAGTAAGAATGGCCAAGAATTGGTAACTGTTGAAGCTCAGCAATGGACACATGCTGCTGCTGCTAAGTCGCTTCAGTCGTGTCTGACTCTGTGCGACCCCATAGACAGCAGCCCGCCAGGCTCTGCTGTCCCTGGGATTCTCCAGGCAAGAACACTGGAGTGGGTTGCCATTTCCTTCTCCAATGCATGAAAGTGAAAAGTGAAAGTGAAGTCACTCAGTCGTGTCCGACTCCTTGCGACCCCATGGACTGCAGCCTACCAGGCTCCTCCGTCCATGGGATTTTTCAGGCAAGAGTACTGGAGTGGGGTGCCATCGCCTTCTCCGCTGGACAATGGAGATCCATTATTCTATTCCATCTACTTTTGTGTTTAATTTTTCCATAATAAAACGTTTTCTAAAAATAATGCATCCATTACCGCTAAACAACTATATCCTTTACCTCTAAGATAAATAAAAGTAGCAATATTGTTTTGTTTAACACACGTAAGATACATTTATTCTTGTTCTCTAATCTCAAAATTCATTTGAAATGTAGTTCTAAATAAATTCACTTTGGAATATAATTTAAATTTCTTTATTCTATTTTCATATTACACTGTATATTACATGTAATGTCCTTTACCTGTTGCTTGAGTGCACCGTGATCACAGATTATACATTCATGGATTAAAGCAAGTACAAAAGAAGTATCTTAATATATAATCCACATTTAATTTAAAAAGAAATGCTTTCTTCTGGAGGTAAACCAACATTTAAATTTCTTACTTCTTATGGGATTTCCCTGGTGATCCAGGGGTTAAGAATCCACCTTACAATACAGATGAGGTGGGTTCGATTCCCAGTCAGGGAACTAAGATCCCACATGCCTCAGAGTAACTAAGTCCATGAGCTATAGCCATTGAGTCCGTGAAGCTCAATGAAAGATTCCATAGGATGCAATGAAAATCCCACGTGCTGCAACTAAGACCCGATGCAGCCAAGTAAACAAATTCATTATTGCTTTTAATAACATTTTAATTTCTCAGCTGCTCCACACTCATTGGTTCCATAATACTTAAAAAAAAATACAACTGACCAACATATGATTATTTGCATCTTGCAGGGCAAAGTGCTTTGTTTCCTGATAAGTAAGCTAAGTAGACATATTCACATTATTTAAAGTACAAGAAATAGTTAACTCTCAAATGGGAACGTAACCCTTTCCTAACTTTAAATACACTGCCCACATATATAATAGATTCACCATCCATTAAAAAAGAAATTAAAGAGTTTTTTCCTCAATCATTATAAAAATGAACTTATGTCTAGAACCCAGATTCTCTAATTCTCTCATTTGGTGGGTCAATGGAACATTTTCAAGATAACATGATTGTGTTAATGGTGGAAGATGCTGTCATGATACAAATGGAAAGTCAAAACAAAAGTCTGAAAGTGAAAGTGAAGGTCGCTCGGTCGTGTCCAACTCTTTGGGACCCCATGGAATATACAGACCATGGAATTCTCCAGGCCAAAATACTGGAGTGAGTAGTCTTTCCCTTCTCCAGTGGATCGCAACCCATGGATTGAACCCAGGTCTCCCGTATTGCAGGCGGATTCTTTACCAGCTAAGCCACAAGGGAAGCCCAAGAATCCTGGAGTAGGTAGCCTATCCCTTCTCCAGTGGATCTTCCCAACCCAGGAATCAAACTAGGGTCTCCTGCATAACAGGTAGATTCTTTACCAACTGAGCTATGAGGGAAGCCCCAAAAGTCTAGTTAGGTGAAAAAGCTAGCCAACAATGATAACGAGTCATATATAACCAAATAGGTATCAGTGATCTCTGTATGTAGGTAAGAAGTTTCTTGACGTCTTTTCTTAAAGCATCACTACCAACCTTGGTGAAAATCAGGAGTGTATCCATGAGGCAGTAGAAAGAAGACAGTATGGTTTTAAGAGGGGCTTCCCTGGTGGTTCAGCTGGTAAGGAATCTGCCTGCAATGTGGGAGACCCAGGTTCGATCCCTGGGTCGGGAAATAGCAACCCACTTCAGTATTCTTGCCTGGAGAATCCCATGGACAGAGCAGCCTGGCGGGCTACAGTCCCTGGCTGTAAGAAAACATTTTGTCTCTATATGAGATGTCGTTCCCTGCACCTGAAATTAAATTAACTACACTGTAATTTATGCTGTAAATTAACTACACTGTAATTTTTTTTTAATTAGGGGAAAAAAAAGAAGTCGCTCAGTTGTGTCCGACTCTTAATGACCCCATGGACTGCAGCCCACCAGGCTCCTCCGTCCATAGGATTTTCCTGGCAAGAGTACTGGAGTGGGTTGCCATTGCCTTCTACGAATCTCTGAAAGTCATCTACCTCCTACCAGCTTTCAAACATCATCTTTCACCACTCTTTCTCCCCGACCCCCTACACAGTTCTGCCACACTAACTTTCTTTTAGGTCTATTCCACCTCCCAACATTTTGTACACAAACCTGCGGCCTGCACATGAGACACTGATGCCATGATTCCTCATTTGGTTAATTTGTAACCATCCTATTGGTCTCAGCTAGCACCTCACTTTTTCAGAGACCTTCCCTTGACTCCCCAAACTAAGTTCTGTTCCCTGTTATACTTGCTCATAACATGTATTTTTCTTCCATAGGTGCACCAAGGCACACATACACACATTCATTTAAGTGATAATTTGTTAAACATGTCATTCCATTACAGTCTACACTCTGACCACTTTCACCACTATATTCTCAATGCCCAATACAATGCCTAGGAATAGACATATATTCAATATTATCTGAATGCAAAATCCAAACTGGTAGCAAACTGCTCCGGGTAGAACTCAGAACCTTAGAGGAAACAAACAAACAAAAAAATTAAAACATACTCTCTACCTCTGGAGCTTATATTTAGAGAATTAAGTATTTAATACTGCTATTCTGTAATTTTTTATTGAAATTGCCCAAATTCATCTGATGAATCTGACATTAAGGGAAAAACCCTGATCTGACACAGTTATTTACTGTCTCCTCAATTAGACTGTAAGCATCTTAAAGTGACATCCACCAGGCTCCCCTCTCCTGTCCTCTACTGTACTGACACACCATGCCCATACAATAAACTCTGAGAACAAACCTCAATGCAAACTTAATAAACTACAGTGAAGAACATAAGGTGCTAGTATCTAAATGTAAAAATCAAGAACAAACTGTAATAGCTGCTTAAATTTATAGACAAAAATAGGTGTTCCCTAATTTGACATCTGATCTTTTACCAAGTACCCGGTGTATTCATTGTATTAAACTCTCAGCTTACTGAACCTGTTTAACCTTTGTAATTTTCATATCAAAATCAAGATTATTATAGCTAGGAACATTCTACTTACTTTTTTAAATTAAGTTAATAAATATCACGAACATTTGTGTAACGCAGATTGTCCTAGGTTTGGAGAATATAGTGGTGACTATGATCACCACTGGAATACAAAGACAGTGAGAACTGTTTTGTGATTTCAGGGACTTCCCTGGTGGTCCAGTGATTAAGACTCTGCACTTCCACTGCAGGGGGTGCGGGAAGTGTGGGCTCAATCCCTAGCTGGGGAGCTAAGATCCCACGTCTTAGTTCCCACATCCCACGCGTCACATGGCGTGGCCAAAAATTTAAAAATTAAAAAAAAAAAAGAACTGTGATTTCAAAAAATTCAGAGGCTGTCAAGGCAGGAAAATAAATGATGTTCAGATTATACAACCAAGACAGGCAGTGTTTTAGGAATACAAATAAAATACCCAGACCAATGAAGAAAGCACTTTGGCAGAGTTTTGAAAAGGAATAGGAGTCAAGCTTCTGTAAATATGGCAGATAGCACCGACAAACAGATAAAAACTTTGCAGCCTCTTTCCAAACAGAGTAATGCTGGATAAAATATCACCAAACAACTTGGGGATAAATAGCCGAGTTTGAAATTAAGAGCAGAAACTTCATAGCTGCCCCCAAATTAAGAAGACATGAACTCAAAAACAGCTGAAAAGAAAAACAGAATAGTTTTGCTCCAAGTGGTTGTGGACCAGAGTGCAATGACCAAATAGATAGGAAGGATTAAAGGCAGCAGATCCTTTTAAGCAAAGGAATCTGGCACTGAACTGACTCACTAAATCCAGGAATAAAAGTCTAGAACATCTCCCACAGACCTGGCAAAGTCTGCTGTGAAAAACTAAAACCTCCAGCCTAGGACATTTGTAAGTATGCAGTCCAAATTCATACTACCTAGATAATCTACAGCCCCCAAATCCTGAACCTGGCTTTAAAAACTGGCCTGAAACCAGTGAAACCTATGAAGTATTCACAAGCAAAAAGGCTGAAACACCTAAAAGGGATGATGAAAATTTTTTAAAGGTCTATCACTGGACTCTCGCAACCAAAGGAAACTGAAAATTTGAATGACTGGCAATTTAATAAAGAATTACTATTAATTTTTCTTTGGTGTTATAATAGTATGATGACTACTAAGATAGTTACAGATGAAATTAAATGATGTGCTTCCAAATACTATATGAAAGGGGATTGTAGAAAATGGATTCAGCAGTAAGAATGGCCAAGAATTGGTAACTGTTGAAGCTCAGCAATGGACACATGCTGCTGCTGCTAAGTCGCTTCAGTCGTGTCTGACTCTGTGCGACCCCATAGACAGCAGCCCGCCAGGCTCTGCTGTCCCTGGGATTCTCCAGGCAAGAACACTGGAGTGGGTTGCCATTTCCTTCTCCAATGCATGAAAGTGAAAAGTGAAAGTGAAGTCACTCAGTCGTGTCCGACTCCTTGCGACCCCATGGACTGCAGCCTACCAGGCTCCTCCGTCCATGGGATTTTTCAGGCAAGAGTACTGGAGTGGGGTGCCATCGCCTTCTCCGCTGGACAATGGAGATCCATTATTCTATTCCATCTACTTTTGTGTTTAATTTTTCCATAATAAAACGTTTTCTAAAAATAATGCATCCATTACCGCTAAACAACTATATCCTTTACCTCTAAGATAAATAAAAGTAGCAATATTGTTTTGTTTAACACACGTAAGATACATTTATTCTTGTTCTCTAATCTCAAAATTCATTTGAAATGTAGTTCTAAATAAATTCACTTTGGAATATAATTTAAATTTCTTTATTCTATTTTCATATTACACTGTATATTACATGTAATGTCCTTTACCTGTTGCTTGAGTGCACCGTGATCACAGATTATACATTCATGGATTAAAGCAAGTACAAAAGAAGTATCTTAATATATAATCCACATTTAATTTAAAAAGAAATGCTTTCTTCTGGAGGTAAACCAACATTTAAATTTCTTACTTCTTATGGGATTTCCCTGGTGATCCAGGGGTTAAGAATCCACCTTACAATACAGATGAGGTGGGTTCGATTCCCAGTCAGGGAACTAAGATCCCACATGCCTCAGAGTAACTAAGTCCATGAGCTATAGCCATTGAGTCCGTGAAGCTCAATGAAAGATTCCATAGGATGCAATGAAAATCCCACGTGCTGCAACTAAGACCCGATGCAGCCAAGTAAACAAATTCATTATTGCTTTTAATAACATTTTAATTTCTCAGCTGCTCCACACTCATTGGTTCCATAATACTTAAAAAAAAATACAACTGACCAACATATGATTATTTGCATCTTGCAGGGCAAAGTGCTTTGTTTCCTGATAAGTAAGCTAAGTAGACATATTCACATTATTTAAAGTACAAGAAATAGTTAACTCTCAAATGGGAACGTAACCCTTTCCTAACTTTAAATACACTGCCCACATATATAATAGATTCACCATCCATTAAAAAAGAAATTAAAGAGTTTTTTCCTCAATCATTATAAAAATGAACTTATGTCTAGAACCCAGATTCTCTAATTCTCTCATTTGGTGGGTCAATGGAACATTTTCAAGATAACATGATTGTGTTAATGGTGGAAGATGCTGTCATGATACAAATGGAAAGTCAAAACAAAAGTCTGAAAGTGAAAGTGAAGGTCGCTCGGTCGTGTCCAACTCTTTGGGACCCCATGGAATATACAGACCATGGAATTCTCCAGGCCAAAATACTGGAGTGAGTAGTCTTTCCCTTCTCCAGTGGATCGCAACCCATGGATTGAACCCAGGTCTCCCGTATTGCAGGCGGATTCTTTACCAGCTAAGCCACAAGGGAAGCCCAAGAATCCTGGAGTAGGTAGCCTATCCCTTCTCCAGTGGATCTTCCCAACCCAGGAATCAAACTAGGGTCTCCTGCATAACAGGTAGATTCTTTACCAACTGAGCTATGAGGGAAGCCCCAAAAGTCTAGTTAGGTGAAAAAGCTAGCCAACAATGATAACGAGTCATATATAACCAAATAGGTATCAGTGATCTCTGTATGTAGGTAAGAAGTTTCTTGACGTCTTTTCTTAAAGCATCACTACCAACCTTGGTGAAAATCAGGAGTGTATCCATGAGGCAGTAGAAAGAAGACAGTATGGTTTTAAGAGGGGCTTCCCTGGTGGTTCAGCTGGTAAGGAATCTGCCTGCAATGTGGGAGACCCAGGTTCGATCCCTGGGTCGGGAAATAGCAACCCACTTCAGTATTCTTGCCTGGAGAATCCCATGGACAGAGCAGCCTGGCGGGCTACAGTCCCTGGCTGTAAGAAAACATTTTGTCTCTATATGAGATGTCGTTCCCTGCACCTGAAATTAAATTAACTACACTGTAATTTATGCTGTAAATTAACTACACTGTAATTTTTTTTTAATTAGGGGAAAAAAAACCCTAAAAACAAAAAACCACATTCTGTATTCTAGATAGCCAACTTTAAAACATTTGTTTTGGGGACTTCTGTGGCGATTCAGTGGTTAAGACTCCTCCCTTTCACTGCAGGGCAAGGGTTTAATCCTGATCAGGGAACTAAGGGAACTGAGATCCCATATGCCGTGTAGCCAAAAAACAGAAACAAATATTGTTTCCTTTGATTGCGGCAGAATTGGATAGATGCTTTTTTTTTTTTAATTAGAAAACACAGAAAGGAATTTATAAAAAAGAAAACCAGGGCTTCCCTGGTGGCTCGGTGGTAAAGAACCTGCACGCCAATACAGGTGATGCAAGATACTCCAGTTCGATGCCTGGGTTAGAAAGATCCCTCAGAGGAGGGCATGGCAACCCATTCCAGTATTCTTGCCTGGAGAATTCCACGGACAGAGGAGCCTGACAGACTACAGTTCATAGGTTACGTAGAGTCAGGCACACTGAAGCAACTTAGCTCACATGCAGACATAAGCACCCGAGAGCCAGTGCTCTGCAACAAGAGAAGCCAGCACAATAAGCAGCTCTTTGAGTGCAACTAAGGAGGAGCCTCTACTCCCTGCAACTAGAGAAGTCCTGCAATCAGCACTGAAGACTCAGCACAGACAAAAATAAATCTTTAAAAAACCATCAATAGCATCAACTCGGGGAAGGCAATGGCACCCCACCCCAGTACTCTTGCCTGGAAAATCCAATGGATGGAGTAGCCTGGTGGGCTGCAGTCCATGGGGTCGCTAACAGTCGGACAGACTGAGCGACTTCGCTTTCACTTTTCTCTTTCATGCATTGGAGAAGGAAATGGCAACCCACTCCAGTATTCTTGCCTGGAGAATCCCAGGGATGGGGGAGCCTGGTGGGGTGCCGTCTATGGGGTCACACAGAGTCGGACACGACTGAAGTGACTTAGCAGCAGCAGCAGCAGCATCAACTATTCTTTGACTATATCCAAGATAGTTTAATAATATGGGAGTTTTGTCTGCTGCAGGAAGAGGCATGTGGACAAAGGGGAAAATATAATTTAACTTCTTTTATGGTTTTAGTCTATCAGCTTCTCTTTGGTTATTTGTACTTTCCTAGAAACACAAATTTCAGTCGGAAAGATCCTCTGTAAGAGGAAATGGCAACCCACTCCAGCAATCTTGCCTGGAAAATCCAATGGACAGAGGACCCTGGTGGGCTACAGTCCACCGAGTTGCACAGAATCAGACACAACTGAAGCAACTTAGCATGCATCCACACAAGCTATGCTACATCTAAAGCAGATTATGCCACAATTTAAAAGACTATTTTCCCCCTTTCTATTGTATCCATGGTTATTTTTACTTTCTCATTCCTAGTTTTGAAAATGTGAGTTTTCTCTCACATTTCTTGATGTGGCTAACTAGTGAATTAATGTGGTCAATTAACTACTTAATTAGTTGACTTATTTTTCTTTTAAACCAATCACCTTGACCTACTTCTTATGTGAAAATAAAAGTGTTTAGTCGCTCATTGTCCGACTCTTTGCAAACCCATGGACTGCAGCCCACCAGGCTTCTCTGTCCATGAAATTCTAAAGGCAAGAATAGTGGAGTGGGTTGCCATTCCCCTCTCCAGGGGATCGATCTTCCTGACCCAGGGCTTGAACCTGGGTCTCCCACATTGCAAGCAGATTCTTTACCACCTGAGCCATCAGGGAAACCCCTGAAAACAGAAGACCCAAGGATCAAACCCAGGTCTCCTGCACAGCAGGCAGATTCTTTGCTGTGCCATCTGACTTTCTTAGTCACACTAATATTTTAGAGTATCGGCTTCTAGGTTATTCCCCTCTTAGTACAACTTCATGTGACAGATAGCTTATTCTTAAAAATTCACGTTTACTTTTACACAGAAAAAATCATAAAAATTCTGGTATAAAAATATAGAGAATATATATAAAAAGTTAAAAACAACAATTCTTTCCCTTGAATGAATACTACTGAAATTTTGTGTTCTCTAGGTTTTTTTTCAACCCGTACTCAAATGTACACATATATTCGCTCATTTAAAAACAACAAACATGATTGTTATTCATACTACTTTGTGACAAGCTTTTATCCTCCCCGTGTACTCTTTACACCAATATATCCAGCATTTTCATTCTTTCTAAATGAAGTACAATATTCCATTCCTGATTGATAAGCAAACAGTTGTTTTCAATTTTTGCCACCATAAACAATACTGTACTTAACATTCCTGAACAGAATTTCCTGTACAGTCGACAAGCATTCCTATAGGAAAATTTTATGGTATTGTAGATTAAAGGATAAGAGTTATTTGAATCATTAAACCGTGATAATCTGGCAAGTGAAGATGAATAGTAATTTTTAAACCTTTTTACTGAAATATGACATATATACAGATGAATGCACAACTTATACTTAAAATGTAAAGCTCTAAGAAGTACAAACTAGTACGTATAAAATAAGCTATAGGAACATATTGTACAACACAGGGAACAGAGCCAATATTTTACAGTAATATAAATGGAGTATAACCTTGGAAAATTGTGAATCACTATATTGTGTATCTCTAACATATATAATATTGTACATCAACTATACTTCAATAAAAAATACATAATTTTAAAAAGAAAATAAAAGAATGCAAAGTTCAACAGATTTTCACAAAGTGAATGTGCCCAGATACCAACATGCAGATGACGAAACCAAGCACCATCAGAATCCCAGACATCTCCCTTCGTGCCACTGCACTGTCACTATACGCCAAGGGCAACCTCTCCAGACTTAAAACACTTTTAATTTTTTAAGCCTGTTTCTGAACCTTATGTAAATGGATACACATTTTCCAAGCTGCACCAAAATGCCCTGAGGGACTGCAAGATATTTTAAATTTGAAAGGTACAATATTCAACATTTACATTAAACCATGCCAAATACTAGACTGCTATATTCCTTTCAATGACATCTTATCTTTGTGAAGCAGCAGTTTCAGTGGTTGTTATGATAAACTGAACGTGCAAAACTCAAGTAACAGAAACTAAGAATGGTAGTTTCCAATTCAATTTCAAGGCCTGGGCAGTTGTACAGTGTCTGACACATACACACATTTCAGGAGTGAGTAATCGTGCTTATTTACGAATGGCGTTAAATACTCTTTCAATTTTTATTCATTTTTTTAATGGTTCTTGTGTTGTTAGGACATAAGTATTACTCAGTTTTTTTTATCTAACTACTTAATTAACAGAGCTGTCAGGTACTTTTGATCTAAAGGTTCTGTGAAGGGAGAAAGTTTGGGAGCCTCTGGTATATGCTCCTTTGCTGATTTCTTTCACTTAATGTCACCTGTGAGATATATTCATATGGTTTCGCAACTGCAATTCATTCATTTTCACTGTAAAATATTCCTCTACATGACTATTTCACAATTTATAATTCTCCTATTGATGGCTATTGGGATAGTTTCCATTTTTTTTTTGTTATTATGAATAGTGTTGCTATGAACATTACTGTTATAATTGTGAGGAGGAATTACTGGGTTATACGGTGTGTGTATATACACACACACACACACTTTACAGTAGATATGAGTTTTCCAAAATGGTATATCAATTAACACTTCCACTAACAGTTTATGAGAGTTCTGATTGCTCCACATCCTTACCAACACTTCTTTCTCATTTAGTCATTCTGAAGAGAGTAGAGTAAAACAGCAATTTCCCTGAAGACAAAACAAGGTTGAGCATCTTTCCAAAACGTTTCACTGGACCTTTCAATGTCTTTTTGATGTCTATTGAAATTGTTTTCTCATTTTTAAAAAATTAGCTATTTCTTATTTTATTTCTAGTTTCTTAGATGCAGGATGAATCTTTTATGAGATAATATGTGCTACAAATATTTTCTCCCACTCTGTGGCTTCGCTTTTCACTCTTTTAATGGTATCTTTTAATAAACGGATGTTCTTAATTTAAAATAGGCCAATATACCAAATTACCTTTAGCTCATTTTTTTTAATCCTATTTAATATATTTTTGCTGACACAGTGAGAACTTTTTCCTAAAAAACTGTTTTCTGCATTTAGATCAGCAATCCACCGAACATGGTAACTGTGTATAAGGTAAGATCGTGATCTTTCCCCCTCTACATGGATATCCAACTAACCAACACTACTTGTTTGATCTTCCTTTCCCCACTGTACCACTGTGTCACCTTTACCATAGACCAAGTGACAGTACATGGTGTCAGTCTGTTAATGAACTGAACTCCTCCACTGGCTTTTTGTCTATTAATGTGGCACTCCCATATTATCCTATCTGTTACGGCTCTATATTTGACGGTGTAAGTTCTCCAGGTTTCTTCCTCATGATTGACTTGGCTTGACACTGCACTTTAATTTGCATTTCATTTGATGTTTATTAGCCATTCATATTTTTCTGTTCTGTGAGCTAGCTCTTCAGGTCTTCTGGAAATCAGCTGGTTGTACTTTATATACTGATGAACATTAGATCTTTCTGTATTAGGAAATTCATCTCTTACCTGACAAACATCATTTGCATCAATTCAGTTCAGTTCAGTTGCTCAATGTCTGACTCTTTGCGACCCCATGGACTGCAGCACCCCAGGCCTCCCTGTCCATCACCAACTCCTGGAGCTTGCTCAAACCCATGTCCATTGAGTCGGTGATGCCATCCAATCATCTCATTCTCTGTCGGGACTTCTCCTCCCGCCTTCAATCTTTCTTAGCATCAGGGTCTTTTCAAATGAGTCAGTTCGCATCAGGTGGCCAAAGTATTGCAGTTTCAGCTTCAGCATCAGTTTTTCCAACGAATATTCAGGACTGATCTCCTTTAGGATGGACTGGTTGGATCTCCTTGCAGTCCAAGTGACTCTCAAGAGTCTTCTCCAACACCACAGTTCGAAAGCATCAATTCTTCAGCGCTCAGCTTTCTTTATAGTCCAACTTTCATATCCAAACACGACTACTTGAAAAACCATAGCTTTCACTAGATGGACCTTTGTTGGCAAAGTAATGTCTCTGCTTTTTAATATGCTGTCTAGGTATGGTCATTTGCATAGTCTTTTTTTAAAAATGTGCTTTCAATCCCCTCCCCCCCATTTTTAATGTATTCAACAGAATCCATTTCTTTTTTTCATCCTGGGCTTGGTTTCATGCTTAGAGAAGCCTTCGCAAAGCCAGGAAAGTACTACAGCGTTGGCAAGATGAACAACAGAGGACTTCACATTTTACATTACTCATTTTTGTAACATTTGACACTTTTTAAATTTGTAAATTACTTTAAAAATAATTTCTTTAAAGAAGAATTTCAGTCATTCCCCACTGTAAGATACTGACCCAGTAATTTATTTTGGTGCTTTTAAGATATCATTTGCCATATTTAAATCTTTAATTTGCTTGGAATTCATTTTGGTATAAAGTGTTAAGTAGAGGTCCAACACTCCCCCCAGATAACCAACTTCCTCCCAACTGTTTAAATACAGCATTTCTCTATAACTTTAGTATATAAACAAATTCTTAAATATGCTTTCGCTTCCATGTAGACTATCTACTATGTCCTAGAAATCAATTTCCTTCTTTGCTCTTCTTTTGCCAATACTATATTGTTTTAAAATATATATGGTCTTCTAATATACTTGACTATCCTGAATGTTGTACATTTAAAATTTTCCTTGGCTCACTTATTCTCATTAATTCCTCCATGTAAGCATTGTATTAAATGTTTTCTATACCTAGTAAAATCCTGAGATTCTGATTCAACCTGCAATAAATTCAAAGCTTAAACTGACATGAGCTGACAAATTTATAACATATTACCTTTCCATCCATATACAGGGTATGGCTGCCTATTTATGTTCTTTTATGCCCCACTCCCACTAAAGTTTTTGCTATTTATTTATTTTTGGCCACACCATAGGGCTTGGAGATTCCCCAACCAGGTAGCAAACCTGGGTTCTTGACTGTGAAAGTGCAGAATCCCAACCAATGGATCACCAGAGAATTTCCTGTTCTCAATTTATTAATCCGAAGACCTTTCTAATGTGAAAAACCATTAATTCTTTGGCTGTCAAATATGTTGCAAGAAATTTTTTTTCAATTTGTTACCAGCCAATTTAAAAAGATTATGAGAATATTAGTTGAGAGTGAACATAACTAAGAATAGAAATAAACACAAAAAAGGAAGAAAAAATACAGTTCTAATACTAAATAAGGAATTCATTCATATGGCTTTTAGCAGGAGACTTACAATAATAATTTTTAAAACCCCCAAATTACTAAGTTAAAGACTGAAAACAAAAAATAAAACACATTACTGAGATACTTCACCTGGTCAAAATTTAACTCTATGGCAAATTCTGTCACTGGAATAGGATACAAAACAGACCATTCAGCAGTTACAATAAAAAGATCACAAACTTCACTCTTTGAGGAACTCAGCCCTTCACTCTATTTGCTTTCACTTGGTATATAATTTCACAATTATTTCTATTCACTTTATCTACTTCTGTTCCCAAATCGTTGAGTACCCTTAGCGAAACATCATTCTGAGTCAGAGACGTTATTCAGTACTGTTTTACTGAACCATCTATATCTTCTGTCAATTTTTTAAAAAACATATTTTTAGTAAGCATGCCTTTCTATACACCTTAGCAGCCATTCCAACTTCTGTTTAGCCTTTCTACATAAAAGCCGCCACTCCTGTCCCTTACTGCCAGCAAGCGATCTTATCCTAATTCCTTACAACCATTCCTCGCAAACTTACTTATGTTTATACTTTATGTCTTTACATCTTTCCATTTGATCTTAGAGGAAGAAGTAGTCTTTTCCCCAACTCCAATGTAAGACTGGTACCTTAATTTATGGATGGTGAAAGTAGGGGCAAAGTTCACTCAATTAATGTCTCTATTCAGGGTCTCTGCTCTTATTTCCTGCCTCACTTGTAGATTCAACCTCTCATTCTGTTTTGGTGTCTGTCACTCAGACAAGAAGTATATTTTAACATCTTCCATCCTTAAACTTTAACAACAACAACTTTCACATTTTACCCTTCTACAGATCATCTCTCTCTCTCCCTTCCCTTCTTAAGCGCAGTCAGCACACCTGCTTCTTCATCTCCTATTTATTCCATAACCCCATTTTCTAAAGCTGCACCTGAAGCTACTGATAAAAATTAACTGAGTGACACTAACTACAGTGAATCAGGATGGGGGAATTTTTGATGCACAAACACTGTAATTTTGTCTGTGACTATGCCTATTGATGGAAGTTGGAGCAATTGGAGGGATCTGATTATGGGTTCTCCTTGGAAACTATAAACTGGAGAAAACTGGAAACAGTCAACAGTAAGCAAGAAAGCAAGGTAAACAGAATACTGGGTATGCTGCTGCTGCTGCTAAGCCGCTTCAGTCATGTCCAACTTTGTGCGACCCCATAGACGGCAGCCCACCAGGCTCCCCCATCCCTGGGATACTCCAGACAAGAACACTGGAGTGGGCTGCCATTTCCTCCTCCAATGCATGAAAGTGAAAACTGAAAGTGAAGTTGCTGGGTTGTGTCCGACCTGTATCGACCCCATGGACTGCAGCCTACCAGGCTCCTCCGTCCATGGGACGTTCCAGGCAAGAGTACTGAAGTGGGGTGCCACTGCCTTCTCCATACTGGGTATGAGACCTTGATTAAATTACTTCACTTTCTCACCTATAAAACAGGTTCATACCCTAATTTAGTTTAATTGTGAGGCTTAAAGTAACTGTGTAAGAGCACTTAGTTTCAGGCATATGTTAAATACCTTCCTTTCCACATTTCCAACAGGCAGACAACTATTAAGGAATAAAAAGTGTATCCAAAAGACGCCATATTAAAACTTTGTGGACTATGTGAAACACAAAATGTGGCAAAAAGCACCATCTGTTCATTCACTATTAATAATGCTCAAATGAAAAGCTTCAATTAGAAATGAAAGTTACTAGAAAGATATCCAAGTACTTTGAAGAAATTCAACCACTGAATGTACTTTGATTAAATTTCCAATGATTTTCTCTAAAAAGTGTAAAAGGTTACAACATAGGATTTAATAAAATGGATATAATTAGCATACACACAAAGTTGCAATTTCCCAGGCTGAGAAAGAACTCTTAACTCATCCTTCCTGTGAGGAATACATTTTAAATACACAAAACTTCCTTAGACACACACAAAAGTAAATCAATTTATCAAAGGGATCTGGAATAAAGGCAGATTTTTCCTTAACCACCCCCCCAAATAATAATATAAATGACCAAAATGAATATTCTCCAAATATCTAGAGGGTAAAAATTGTTAAACTGGTGTAAAGCAGCTGGATTTAGTAGATAGAATGTAGCAAGTCAGCAGCTTTCTGAAAAAATATTCTAGGGTGGAGAAAGCGGGCAATCTTCCCAGTGAAACAACTGCAGTAAAACACCATATATATGTAAGAACATACACATCTGTTAAATCTTAGTTTACAGTGTTCCAGCCAACTTACAAATCAAGAGGAAGTGTTTAGATCTAAAATATAAATCATACTTTTACTTCTGGTCAAATTCTGCATGGGTGGCTACTGGAGACAAGAAGATATCCACGCCGGTTCAAGGCAAAGAGGACTGAATAATAAGGCCACTGTTCACATTCAAATGTGGGGGGAGAGGAAAAGGGAGGCTCCGAGTCCATAAAGTTCTCCTCCCTCTCTAAACACTGCAAGACTGTCCACGTCTAAAGACACTTACCCTTGAACCTCCTTGGAGACCGAACTTGGAGACTTTTTGTTCAGATTTTTGAGGGGGGGGCGATTTAGGAATGCTGCAAGATTACAACTTTGAACTATATGAACACGATTTAAATTCTAAAGTGTTTTTTGTTTTTTTAAAAAGAAAGACGTTCTTCCTTTCAGGTAGTTTATCACCATTCCCGTATTAATAAAACCGCCTATTCAACCGCAAGGATCAATATAAACAAAAACCACAGCTTCAAAGGATACGCAAATAAGGCACATCATTACTTCCAATAATTCCCCAATTTCCTCCCAATGACCGACGAAAAAGGTGACACGAAGCAAGAAAAGAAAAATACTTGCAAAGGAGGGAGGTGAGAGAAGGCAGAAAGGAAGGGGAAAGAGCAAAAAAAAAAAAAAAGTCCAGCTGATGCTGACACTTAATTGGGGAAAAGAGGGCAAAAAATATTCCCGAAGTCACAGGCTGGAAGGCAAGGGCTGAGTGGGACAAGGGCGTAATANAGAGAAAACAAAAAGAACCACTTTAGAAAAATCTGGTGGGGCGGTTAGCCTGATTATGGAATTACAAATAGTGGTGAGAGAAAAAGGGCTAAGTGGTGACCGTGATATGACTTACTGGTAAAACAGAAAGGAAGATTTCAACTTTCTCCCCTAGTTCTAGTCGCAGCCTCAGGGGAGAAATAATTGAGAGTTCTTGTTACAGCTCTCTTCCATCCTCAGCCTGAACATCTGCTACTTATGTAACTTAATTTCCCGTGTCTTAGATTTCAAGAACTTCATGCAACATCTTTCTGCTCTAGTTTAAGGAAACTGTCGTAATTAGTGACACTATTGGTCTCATAGTCATGCTATAGCAATGTAAAACCTGAAAACAACGATGATAATAATGTGCTGACATTTAGAGCTAAAAGAATTGGAAGTGGCTCTTCCAGTTCACCCCGGTATGTCAATGTTAAAAGGTTAAATAGTTTGGTAAGAAAGAAGGAAACAAACACACTTAGTCCTCTTCTCAGTTTATACCAGTATTTACTCGGTAATCAATAAACCAGGGAAAGCTGTGGTTGGCCTTAAAATAGGGTTATTAGAATTGGCAAGTAAAAGAATGCAAATACCCAGTTATTTTAATTTCATATAAACAACCAATCCTTACCTTAAGGTGCTAATTCCAGAATTGGAATCCATTTGCAGGCCCTTGTGAACTGGCTGAACAGAGGAGAAAGTGGAAAACTAGGCCATTTTTGTTGCAGTCTGCCCTCAATTGAAGGCAGAAAGCCTTTCAGTTGTACTCTAGAAAATTAATGAGTCCCAGCAGAGCTGGTATTTGAACTCAATAATTATATAAATGCTGCCTTTCATATTTTGGATGATAGCATAGCATCTGAGTTTTCAGTGGTCAAGGTCAGATCATGAAGGTGCTAATGTGATGCTGATGACCTTGGACTTTATCTTAGAGATGATAGGGAATCCTTAAAAGATTGTAAGGTAGTAAAAGAATCAGATTTGTATGTCAGCAAGAAGACAGTAATCATCTATGACCAGCAGAGCCAGAAGAAGTTCTTGAATCATGCACTCCTGGCTACAGAAGGATGGAAGACAGGAGGCCTGCTAAGCCGTCATGGCCACCTATACATTTGGGTGGACGAGGGCCTTTGTATCACAAGGTTATCCCCACAGTCCACCAAATCTCCTTTAAGCCTTGACTACTGGTAGCCTCAAATTTGGCAGAAAGCCTTCCACTCTACAGAACTATATGAAACATAAACTTGGTCCAAAAATCCTGAGAATTCTAAGAGGAAATCCACATTGTAACTTTTTTTTTTCTTCTTTGGCTGAGCCCTGCAGAATGTGGACTCTTAGCTCCCCAAGGCAGGGGTTGAACCCATGCCCTCTGTGTTGGAAGCCCAAAATCTTAACCATTGGACCGCTAGAGAAGACTCTTGTAACTCTTTTTAACTTGCAGGTGTCTGCCTTCATTGAGATGTTGGAGAGGGCATCTGGTACCTTGCTCTTGAATCTGATTGACTTATGTCTGCTTCTATTGACAGCAGAAGTGATGCTAAGCCAGAAAAAGCCACAGAGTCTACCTTCTTCTCTGGAATACTCCTGGATTCCTGAGCCAGCTTGTAAAAAGATGAACTTGTGCTCTGAGTAAGCCCAGGCCACATGGAGAGGCTACATGTAAGCATTCCTGGTCAACAATCCCAGCTGAATGCAGCCTTTGAGTCATCCCTGCTCAGGTATCAGTTGTTTCCGTGAAGAAACCTCCACATGATTTCTCAATCCTAAGACATGAGTTGGGCTTCCCTGATAGCTCAGCTGGTAAAGAATCTGCCTGCAGTGGAGGAGACCTGGACTTGATTCCTGGGTCAGGAAGATCCCCTGGAGATGGAAATAGCAACCCACTCCAATATTCTTGATTGGAGATTCCCATGGACAGAAGAGCCTGGTCGGCTACAGTCCATGGGATTGCAAGAGTCCGACACAGCTGAGCAACTAAACCACCACTACCAAGACATTTGAGTTACCCTCAGCCTTTCCTGTGGAAAATTCTGAAAGAGATGGGAATACCAGACCACATGACCTGCCTCTTGAGAAACCTGTATGCAAGTCAGGAAGCAACAGTTAGAACTGGGCATGGAACAACAGACTGGTTCCAAATAGGAAAAGGAGTATGTCAAGGCTGTATATTGTCACCCTGCTTATTAATAACTTCTATGCAGAGTACATCATGAGAAATGCTGGGCTGGAAGAAGCGCAAGCTGGAATCAAGATTGCCGGGAGAAATAAAAGTAACCTCAGATATGCAGATAACACCACCCTTATGGCAGAAAGTGAAGAAAAACTAAAGAGCCTCTTGATGAAAGTGAGAGAAGAGAGTGAAAAAGTTGGCTTAAAGCTCAACGTTCAGAAAACGAAGATCATCGCATCTGGTCCCATTGCTTCATGGGAAATAGATGGGGAAACAGTGGAAACAGTGTCAGACTTTATTTTTCTGGGCTCCAAAATCACTGCAGATGGTGATTCCAGCCATGAAATTAAAAGATGCTTGCTCCTTGGAAGGAAAGTTATGACCAACCTAGACAGTATTTTAAAAAATGGAGACATTACTTTGCCAACAAAGGTCCATCTAGTCAAGGCTATGGTTTTCCAGTGGTCATGTATGGATGTGAGAGTTGGACTATAAAGAAAGCTGAGTGCCAAAGAANATGACCTGCCTCTTGAGAAACCTGTATGCAAGTCAGGAAGCAACAGTTAGAACTGGGCATGGAACAACAGACTGGTTCCAAATAGGAAAAGGAGTATGTCAAGGCTGTATATTGTCACCCTGCTTATTAATAACTTCTATGCAGAGTACATCATGAGAAATGCTGGGCTGGAAGAAGCGCAAGCTGGAATCAAGATTGCCGGGAGAAATAAAAGTAACCTCAGATATGCAGATAACACCACCCTTATGGCAGAAAGTGAAGAAAAACTAAAGAGCCTCTTGATGAAAGTGAGAGAAGAGAGTGAAAAAGTTGGCTTAAAGCTCAACGTTCAGAAAACGAAGATCATCGCATCTGGTCCCATTGCTTCATGGGAAATAGATGGGGAAACAGTGGAAACAGTGTCAGACTTTATTTTTCTGGGCTCCAAAATCACTGCAGATGGTGATTCCAGCCATGAAATTAAAAGATGCTTGCTCCTTGGAAGGAAAGTTATGACCAACCTAGACAGTATTTTAAAAAATGGAGACATTACTTTGCCAACAAAGGTCCATCTAGTCAAGGCTATGGTTTTCCAGTGGTCATGTATGGATGTGAGAGTTGGACTATAAAGAAAGCTGAGTGCCAAAGAATTGATGCTTTTGAACTGTGGTGTTGGAGAAGACTCTTGAGAGTCCCTTGGACTGCAAGGAGATCCAACCAGTCCATCCTAAAGGAGATCAGTCCTGAATGTTTATTGGAAGGACTGATGTTGAAGCTGAAACTGCAATACTTTGGCCACCTGATGCGGAGAGCTGATTCACTGGAAAAGACCCTGATGCTGGGAAAGATTGAGGGCAGGAGGAGAAGGGGATGACAGAGGATGAGATGGTTGGATGGCATCACCGACAAAATGGACATGAGTTTGGATGGACTCCGGCAGTTGGTGATGGACAGGGAGGCCTGATGTGCTACGGTTCATGGTGTCGCAAAGAGTCGGACACTTCTGAGCGACTCAACTGAACAGCCTTTCCAGTCTTTCTAGATGAGGGTCCAAGCATCAGTAAGCTAAGTGAGACAAGTATCCTTGCTCTGCTCTGAAATCCTGACCTACAGAAACATAATAAGATGGTTCTTCATTTATATCACTAAGGTTGTAGTGGTTGCCACAGCAGGTCACTGGAACACCCCATTCCAATCCCCTACAGTTCCCAGAAACCCATCACTTAATAGACTCCATAATCAACCTATTCCCTCTCAGGACTACTAAACATGAATTCATTCATGCTGCTGCTGCTGCTGCTAAGTCACTTCAGTCGTGTCCGACTCTGTGTGACCCCATAGACGGCAGCCCACCAGGCTCCCCCATCCCTGGGATTCTCCAGGCAAGAATACTGGAGTGGGTTGCCATTTCCTTCTCCAATGCATGAAAGAGAAAAGTGAAAGTGAAGTCGCTCAGTCTGTCTGACTGTTAGCAACCCCATGGACTACAGCCCACCAGGCTACTCCGTCCATTGGATTTTCCAGGCAAGAGTACTGGGGTGGGGTGCCATTGCCTTCCCCGAATTCATTCATGAGAATGAGACAATTCATATCCTGTGTTGGACAATTTTCTTAATTTTCTGACAATGGCTATGCTATACTACCTATAAGAGTGAACCGCCTAACCGTAGGTATCAGAATGGAGAGAAGGATTTTTTCCTTTTTTTTAAAGATTATTTTATTTTTGGCTGCACTGGGTCTTCGTTGCAGCATGCAGGCTTTTTCTGGTTGCGGCGAGCAGGGGCAGTCTCCAGTTGAGGTGTGCGGGCTTCTTGTTGCCTTGGCTTCTCATTGCGGAGCACTGCTCTAGGTTCGCAAGTCCAGTAGTTGTGGCTTGTGGGCTCTAGAACACTGGCTACGTAGTTGTGGCACATGGGCTCAGTTGCTCCTCGGCGTGTGGAATCTTCCCCGACCAGGAATTGCACCTGTGTCCTCTGCATTGGCAGGTGAATTCTTAATCATTCGACCACCAGGGAAGCCTGAGATAATGACTCTTGTGCTAAATTTGTAGAGGCTTTTTCAGAGACCTTCAAGTCTAAATCCACATAGTCAACACCCATCAACCACAGGCCAACAATCACATGGTCCTCATAAGGAGTCATCAAGAAACACCTGTGGCACCACACATCACAGAGGCAAAATCACTGGATCCTATAACTTGCAACCACCAAAGAACAGAGCAAGGCTTTCCAACAAGTTCTTATCACTTGGGGACACAATGCAGGTAGGAAATTCTGCCCCATTCTCATCTTTTAGTACCATTACCATATCTGCAGAAAACTCAAAAGCTTTTTTCTGTACGTGTTCATGGTTACAATCCATCTTGTGTGGACCTCTTTAAATTTATCCTGTTTGCTACATGTGGCTTCTTGTCTCCAAAATTAATCCAAACTGCTACTTGTTAGGATACTCCCCCAATCTTGTTCTCTACTGTCTTCATTAATATTGACCCTAAGAGCAATAGCAAATATAACCTATCATTTGCTAGTCCTTATTTTGAGGAAGCCCCCTTAAAACCTACCCTGCACGAAGTCTACCTACTTACCCTGATAATCAGAAGTAGAGAATCACATGTTGATGTTTGGCAGAAACCTACCCAATATTGTAAAGGAATTATTCTTCAATTAAAAATGAATCAATTAATTATTTTTTTAAAAATTAAATGTAAAAAGAAAGGAAGTAGAGAATCAGCACAGAAGGTCTGAGTGGTTTTGTATTTTGCTGCTAATGCTGGTCCAATACAGAATAAATGTTTAAGGGTCATTCTTGAAAAGACAGACATATAATCCATAATCACAATACAATGTGAGAAACACTGTGATAGAGTTTCCTTGGGATGTTATAAGAATAGTAAGGAGATAGTTGATTTTGGATGTAATAGTTACATAAAACTTCTAAAACAGGTCAATTAAAGCATTTTTAGTTGCAGTGAAGTTCATAGGATAATAACAAACAGATTTACTTGAGCACTTATAGGTGAGTTCATTTCACCTTGACACTATACCTCCAATTTCTAGGAAATTTTCTAATTATCAGAATGCTTAAAATACATGCAAAGTTTTGAAACAGAGATATGGTTCTTTATCTGGAACAGTAAAAAGTTTTTAACTTTTTCAATGAGATAGAAAATAGGAACAAAGTAAACTATATGCAAAGTGATATAGTCATGTAACCACCTCATGTAGCCATCTGATATGGGTATTAGCCTATCTAAGTGCATTCCAACCGCATCCAACTCCCACCAAACTGTTTAGTCCAAATATACAAATGATACAGATTTTTAACTTAGAAGACAAAATATGTGGTGAGATCATCTACTGAGCTTAACAACATACTGAGAGTTTGGGTCCAGTTTTGAATTTTTTAAGAATGAGGTTTCTATAATATACACAGGCAGACTGGGATAGGTTTCAAGACTGGGAGAAAAACCTGATAATTTTTGAAGATAGTTAAGTATGAGAGAGTAAAGAGTATATCAAAAGAGAAGAAGAATGTATAATTCAAGAAAAAAGGAAAATTGAAAGATCACAATTATAAACTGCCATGTAACATCCCTTATAATGATATGTTACAATTTAATTATATCATGTATGGATGCCATCTCCCCAGCAGGCCTGTAAGCTTCTTGAGGACTAGACAAAATTGTATGTTTCAGATACCAAGTTTACTGCAGACAGAGGGGGAGCATTCAGTAATTGTATTAATAAATGAATAGGTCTTCCTACTTCTCTTTTGAAGAGGAAAAACACAGAGTTCACTGCTTCCAAAAATTTACTTCCTTTAAATTCATACTGTGAAAAGCACACACTTTAGAATAGTTTTTCCTTTTAAAAAAATGTTGTGAAATATACAAAACATTAAACTTACTATTTTAACCATTTTTAATGTGCAATATGTTGGCAATAAGTACACTAAGATTATTTTGCAACCATCAACATTATCCATCCAGAACTTTTTCATCCTCTCAAAAACTCTGTACCAATTAAACAATAATCCCCCAATTTCCTCCTCTTTTCAGCCTCTGGTAACTTCTAATCTGCTCTCTGTCTCTATGAGTTCACATATTCTAGGTCCCTCATATGGGTAGAATCATACAATTTTTGTCCTTTTGTGTCTGGCTTATTTCATTTAGCATGATTTCATCCATGTTGTAGCTTGTATCAGAATTCAGTTCCTTTTTAAGGTTAAACAACAATCATATGTATATACCACATTTGTTTATCCATTCATTAGTTCATAGACATCTGGGTTGTTTTCACATTTTGGCAACTGTGAATAATGCTATGAACAGAGTATACAAACATCTGTTTGAGTCATTGTTTTCAATTCTTTTGGGTGTATACCTAGGAGTAGAATTGCTGGATCATATGGTAATTCTCCCCTTCATGGATCACTGCCTTGTCGTGGCCCTTGCATAACTCGGTGAAGCTATGAGCCATGTTGTGCAGAGCCATCCAAGATGGATGGGTCAGAGTGGAGAGTTCTGACCAAATGTGGTCCACTGGAGGAGGGAATGGCAAACCACTCCAGCATTCTTGCCGCCAGAACCCCATGAACAGGATAAAAAGGCAAAAAGATATGACACCAAAAGATGAGCCCCCCCCCACCCCAGGATGGAAGGCTTCCAATATGCTACTGGGGAAGAGCGGAGGGCGATTGCTAATAGCTCCAGAATGAATGAAGCAGCTGGGCCAAAGCGGAAATGACACTCAGTTGTGGATGTGTCTGGTGGTGAAAATAAAATCCCATGCTCTAAAGAACAATATTTCAGAGGAACCTGGAATGTTAGGTCCATGAATCAAGGTAAATTGGTCGTGATCAAGCAGGAGATGGCAAGTGTAAACATCGACATTTTAGGAATCAGTGAACTAAAATGGACGAGAATGGGAGAATTTAATTCAGATGACCATTATATCTACTACTGCGGGCAAGAATCCCTTAGAAGAAATGAGTGTCCCTCATAATCAAGTCCAAAATGCAATACTTGGATGCAACCTCAAAAATGATAGAATGATCTCAGTAATATCAAAGGTACATTTCACCAAGGAGGGGAAGGTTAAAGGAGGGAAACAGCAAGGACCTAACAGAAGCAGAAGAGATTAAGACATGGTAAGAAAACACAGAACTGCACAAAAAAGATCCTGATGACCTGAAAACCATGATGGTGTGATCACTCACCTAGAGCCAGACATCCTGGAATGTGAAGTCAAATGAGCCTTAGGAAGCATTACTACCAACAAAACTAGTGGAGGTAATGGAATTCCAGCTGAACTACTTAAATCCTAAAAGATGATGCTGTTAAAGTGCTGCACTCAATATGTCAGCAAATTTGGGAAACCCAGCAGTGGCCATAGGACTGGAAAACGCCAGTTTTCATCCCAATTCCAAAGAAGAGCAGTACAAAAGAATGTTCAAACTACTGGGCACTTGTACTCACTTCCCATGCTAGTAAGGTTATGCTCAAAATCCTTCAAGCTAGGCTTCAGCAGTACTTGAATTGAGAACTTGCAGATGTACAAGCTGGGTTTAGAAAAGGCAGAGGAATAAAAAGCAAGGGAATTCCAGAAAAAAAAACATCTACTTCTGTTTCATTGACTACACAAAAGACTTTGACTGTGTGGTTCACAAGAAACTGTGGAAAATTTTTACAGATGGGAATACCAGACCATCTTACCTGTCTCCTGAGAAACCTATATGCTGGTCAAGAAGCAATAGTTATAACCTTACATGGAACTACTGGTTCCAAATTGGGAAAGGAGTACAACAAGGCGGTATATTGTCACCCTGCTTATTTAATTTATAAGCTAAATGCCAGGCTGGATGAGTTACAAGCTGAAATCAAGATTGATGGGAGAATATCAACAACCTCAGCTATACAGATAAAACCGCTCTACTGGCAGAAAGTAAAGAACTAAAGAGCCTCTTGATGAGAGTAAAAGAGGAGAGTGAAAAAGCTGGCTTAAGACTCAACATTCAAAAAACTAAGATCCTACATCCAGTCCCATCACTTTATGGCAAATATGAGGGGGGAAAGTGGAAGCAGTGACAGATTTTCTCTTCCTGGAGAGATCCCAGAATCATTGCAGCCATGAAATTAGAAGTTGCTTGCTTCTTGAAATGAAAGCGATGACAAACCTAGACAATGTATTAAAAAGCAGAGGCATTACGTTGCCAGCAAAGGTCCGTCTAGTCAAAGCTATGGTTTTTCCAGTAGTCATGTATGGATGTGAGAGTTGGACCATGAAGAAAGCTGAGTGCCGAAGAACTGATGCTTTTGAATTGTGACGCTGGAGAAGACTTTTGAGAGTCCCTTGGACAGCAAGGAGATCAAACCAGTCAATTCTAGAGGAAATCAATTCTGAATATTCATTGGAAGGATTGATGCTGAAGCTGAAGCTCCAATATTTTGGCCACCTAATGTGAATAGCCCACTCATTGGTAAAGACACTCATGCTGGGAAAGATTAAAGGCAAATGGAGAAGAGGGCAGCAGAGGTTGAGATGGTTGGATAGCATCACAGATTCAATGGACATGAACTTGGGCAAACTCCAGGAGACAGTGAGGGACTGGGAGGCCTGGCATGCTGCAGTCCAAGGGGTCGCAAAGAGTCGAACATGACTTAGCGACTAAACAACAACAACACGGTAATTCTATTTTAAATATTTATTTGGCTGCTTTTAAGTCTTATTAATAGTGTGTCATGCGCGATCCTTCATTGCAGTGCACAGACTCTCTAGTTGCAGTGCTTGAACTTAGTTGCTTTGCAGCTTGTAGGAGCTTAGTTCCCTGATCAAGGATCAAACCTGGATCCCCCTACATTGCTAGGGGAATTCCTAACCCTGGACCTGCACAAGGGTTCCGATTTTTCCACATCTTCACTCTTGTTATTTTCCACTTTTGATAGTTATCCTAATGAGTGTGAATTTGTAGGAACATCTTTATACATATATCTATTTAAACAGGTGAGGAAACATCTATAAATTAAGGTGCAATTTGTACTTTCTTAAGGCTCTAGATATGTATTGCCTAAACATTTTTTCCAACATAACTTTATTGTCTTCAGCTGTATATTTAATACACTGTCTTCTTATTGGGCTAGCTGATCACTGTGTTGTGAATTTTTGTGAAATACAAAAATGTTTTAATACCAGTTCACACTCACTGAGTATTAAATAGGTAGCTGAAGACCTTCACTTCCAAACCCCTGCATGGATCCCAGAGTAAAAATGAAAAAAAAAAAAATTTGAGGAGGCTTGAATGCAGAGGGTCTACTTTCCGTTTTATTTATTCTTTATTTTTGGCCGTGCTGCTCGGCTTGTGAAATCTTCCCTATCAGGGGTCGAACCCAGGCCCTTGGCCGTGAGAGCACAGAACCGTAACCACTGGGTGAGTGCATGCTCAGTCGCCTCGGTCGTGTCTGACTCTTTGAGACCCCATGGAGTGTAGCCCGCCAGGCTCCTCTGTCCGTGGGATTCTCCAGGCAAGAATACCGGAGCATGTTACCATGCCCTCCTTCAGGGGATCTTCCCAACCCAGGGATTGAATCCGTGTCTCCTGTGTCTCTTGTACTGCAGGTGGATTCTTACTGTTGAGCCACACCAGGGAAGCCCCCTTAACCACTGGACCAGGGAATTTCCCAGAGGGTCTATGTTCACAAGTCGCATCCAGAAAGGGAGTAAGAACACACAGTAGGAACTGCGGTTTGATAGACGCAGGGAGATGGGTCTTAGAGAACATCACAGGGCACCCCAGCTTGACACGGGAGTGGCATGTTGTTGTTCAGTCCCTCAGTCGTGTCCGACTCTTTGTGACCCCTGGGCAACCCAAGAGTTGCTCAGAACAACAGAATGATTCTATGTACCCAAGAGCCTGGGACAGCCTCCCAGAACTGGCCACTGGCAGCCTGTTACACAAAGGGGTGGACAATTCCAATGTAGCAGAGAGGGCCCATGAAGGAAGAGAGAGAGAAATCTGAGATCCAAAAGCTCTGAGATCCAAAAGCAGTGATGGGCATGGACCATCTCGCAGAGGCTGATCACTAGCAGGATAAAACAGCTCCAACTGTTTTTTTGGTCCTTGGATCACATGACTCAAGATTAAAATTCCAAGGGCAGAAAGTCATACGGGCTAACTTGAGTCACGTGTCCAACTTTGGTCAGAAGGGGACAAGGCAATACATATGACTATTCATCAAGATTATGTCAAGTAGGAAACCAGTAATTATGTTAGAAAATAATATCAGATGATAATACCAAAAGATGAGGTCAGAGATATCTGGCAAGCAAAAACTACAGATATCTAAGTGAAGTCACCAAGTAGATTTACCCTTCAAAGATATAATAAGCTTTGGAAAATGGCAACTTTATTAAGGCATAATTTGTATACAATAGAAGTGAAATATCTTAAGTTGATGACTTTTGACAAATGTACACATATATGAAACCACCACTCCCAAAAAGTGTACATTTTCATCTCCCCAGAAGTTCCTTGATGCCCCATTTGCAGTCAATCTCTCCAACTGCTCCACTCCTTGAACCCATTGATATGATCTTCTCATATTATTGATTAGTTTTGTTTTAGAATTTCTTATAAATGGAATAATAATCTAATATTAAAATTTTTTCATTTTATTTCTTACTAGCTTAACTATAAGCTTTTTTAAATTACTTTTTTAGTGTTTCCTCTAAGGCTAATAATATTAATTTTTTTTAAAGGTTGATTGATTTATTTGGTGGTGCCAGGTCTTAGTTGCAGCACACAGGATATTTTAGCTGTGGCATGTGGGATCTAGTTCCTTGACTGGGGATTGAACCTGGGCCCTCTGCATTGGGAGTGCAGGGTCTTAGGCCCTGGACCACCAAGGAAGTGCCTAATAATATATATTCTTAACTTATCAATCTATTTAGAGTCAATACTATAGTTCTCCACACTTCCCACTCTGAACTTTCTATTCAGTTCTTATCCCTACTTATCTGACACTTCCTACTTCACAATGAAGCAACTTTACAATAAAATTTTACCAATATATTCACCTGCTCTTTTATACGGAATCTGATGTCATATCCTTCCCTGGGACACTTAGTATAGGCCCGTCCTTACATTTATTTTGTTCTGTTTGTAACAGTTATTATCTTTTAAGCAAATTTAAAAAAAGAAAACAGTCTTTTATATTTTTCTGCTTACTTACGACTCCTGACACTCTTATCTTCCTTCCTGTAGATTTGACTATCTAGAAAGTATTTAATACACTATTAATTTACGTCCCTGCCAGTAGTAACAGTGACTTTCCTGTATACAAATTATAGCAAGTTAGGAAATAAAATGGAAGGAAAGATTATAAAAGCACGGAAAACATAAGCTACTGAATAAAAATTAAGAATAAAAAATAAGAACAGGACTTCCCTGGTGGTACAGTGGTTAAGATTCATCTGCCAATGCAGGGGATGTGGGTTCCACCCCTGGTCTGGGAGGATTCCCTCGGAGCAGCTAAGTCCATGTGCCACAACTACTAAGCCTGTGCTCTTGAGCCTAGGAGCCGCAAGCCTGTGCCTGTGCTCCCCAACCAGAGAAGCCACCGCAATTGAGAAACCCGTGCACAGCAGCCAGTGTAGCACTCCACTCGCCGCAACGAGAGGAGCCCAAGGAACGCAACGCAGACCCAGCGTGACCAAAAAGTCAATTGATAAATTGATTACTTCGTCTTTAAAAATATATTCTTTATTCATTAAAATGTATAACTTACATAACTATAAAATTAATAAGAAATATGAATGGCCTATGTCAGAAAAGGCACAAAACAGTATAGATCCAAAAGAAGCTTTTAATGAAAGGAGGGACATGTTTTTTTCCCAGAGAAAAAGATGGTTATGTAGAGATGTGATTTCTACTTTGTTCTCAACAATTCTATGTCATTTTTGTGGTCAATATAACATATATACTGGAATTTACCTTTAAAAAGAATTCGTGTATTAATTACTGGTATATCTGATTTTGCTCCGCAATCAAGTTTTACATTTTCCTTTGTATATTCTTATTTTCTTTGTTTTCTCTGTGACTTTGGCTATATGTTTTTTTTTTTTAATGTACTGTGATTTTTGCAGCACTGCATTCTATTTCCATTCTTTCAATGGCAAATTTTGTCTTTTGTAAAATAATAGTTTTTATTTTCTGATTATAAAAGTAAGACACACCCATGAAAGAAAACGTGGAATAAATAGAAAACTAGGAAAAATTTTACTATAGTTCTACCATGCAGCGATAACCACTGTTAATATCTTTAAACTTGTTTTGTCTTGAAATTCCTTTTTTCCCTAAAAGCAAAGCACACTTTCTGTAACAACTTCAAGCGGCACAGAGGCACTATAGTTGACATCTTTTATTTTGTCTTGTCCAGTATCTATTCCTTCTTCTTCTAATAACAATACCCTGATTTGGGGGAGGGGACCTGTATCTCCCCCACTTCCAGTTCATGTGTTTTAGATAGTACTGACCCTCAGCTCTAAGGGCTGGTGCAAGACCCAGCTTTGATCAGAGTGATAATGACCCAGGCAAGCTGACATGAAATAATCCTGCAGTTTTGGTTGAAATTATGTATTGGGGAAGAGTTTCTTTTCTACTGTGCCTCACATCAAACAAGTAGAATATGATGACAGATGCTATGTGACTTCAAGGGACACAGTTTCTACTCTGCACTCTCCTTGAGTCAGCCACTCAGGGGGAAGCCAGTCACTGTGTTGGGTGGGTACTCAAGCAGCCTCGTGGAAAGGACCCTGAAGAAAGGAACTGAGGCATCAGCCATGTGAGTGAGTCACCTTGGGAAGGAATGCTCTCACCTCAGCTGAGCTTTCAGAGGACTGCAGCTGCACCTCACTGCTTGGCTGAATCTTCAGGTCAGATCCTGAGCTCCCAGCACAGCTCAGCTAAGCTGCTCCTGACCCACAGAAACCTTGAGAGATCATAAAAATATTTATTGTTCTTTTAAGCCATGAAGTTTAAGGGTAATTTGTTATGTGGCAATAGATAACTGATACAATATTAGTTTAGGAATACAGAGCTAAGCCAATCAAAATGTGACATTCCCAGTAAGCTTTATTGATTTAGAAATAGGCAATTTACTAAACTGTCCAAATTAGACCAAGGGGTTGGGCTTCCTTTAAAAAAAAAAAAAAAAAGGAAAGAAAGAAAGAAAAGACAGTTGGGTAAGCCACTCTCTTCCAGTGCCCATAGACATGAAAATCCATATTCAGATTGTAGTTGGCAGCCATCTTGTTGTCATAAAAGCCAACTTTAGGATAAATACAATATTGTGGATGGCAAATCAGATAGACCAAATAATTTGGGTCTTTGATAAAATTATTGAGCTACAGAAACAAATAACCATAAACTCCACCTTAACTTTATTTTTAAATTATTTATTTGTTTGGCTGCACCACGTCTTAGCCTCGGCAGGCAGAATCTTTGAGCTTCAGTTGCATCATGTGAGCTCTTAGCTGCCGCATGTTAGGATCTAGTTCCCTGTCCAGGGATCAGACCTGGACTCTCTGCACTGGGAATGCACAGTCTTAGACACTGGGCTATCAAGGAAGTCCCCCGCCTTAGTCTTCCAGTTATATGAGCCCATGCATTTCCTTATCACTGTAGTCATAAAAGCCATCCTTTGGTTTGTACATGCTTTGAAATGAACATCTCCTTTTACTTTCAAGGTTTCTTAGTCACTTTGTTTGAGGTCCCTCCTTAGGTGGTGTTTTTTCTTTTCTCAACCTGTCTTTGCCATTGGAAGAATTTATTATGTTTATTTTTATAGTCATTAGTTACATTTTTGTTTCTTTTCTATTTTGACTCACGCATTCTATGTATTTTGTTTTATTCTTTAGTAATTTTGAAGTCCTGTATCAGAGGTTGCAAATGATATAGCTTTATATCCAACCCACAGATATGGTTGGGATGTTTGTCTCATAGGGTATTTAACTTTTTTTGAATCAACATTGAAAAATCTGGATTTTTTATACAGAAATTGAAATATTTTTCTAGCCACACTTGAACAATCAGGTCTATAACATGGGGTCCCTAGCCTTATGTGGCAACAATCGTCTGGAACTGAACGGTGGCTGGATCCCCTAGAGGAGGTGTGTCCCCTCTGGTCCACTGGAGTCCCTATTTTGTGTTCTTTTTCCAAGCTGGTGAGTGAATTGCATTTTGTATTTATAATCTTTGCTTTTACTATTGTTTTCTTGTGATAGAATATGCTCCTGTTTGCATGGTGCTGTCAGTTTTATTGAAGACCTAAGGACTGTTGTTATGGAATGAATTGTTTCCCTATCCCCAAAATTCATCTGATGGAGTCTTAAACCACCACCCCCCTTCCCCGACAAATGATGGTATTTGCAGATGATGCCTTTGGAGATAATCAGGTTTAGATGAAGTCATGAGATTGGGGCTTTCTTGATGGGATTAGTGTCCTTATAGGAAGAGAAGAAAAAAGAGATAGGGATTTCACTGGAGCCCTCCCACCTGATTGCAATCCCTGCCCTCTCCACAATATGAGGATACATCAAGAAGACAGCTGTCTACAAGCCAGAAAGACTGCTCTCACAGAACCTGATGATGCTGGCACCCTGATCTCAGACTTCCAGCCTCTAGAACCATAAGGAAATAAATTTCTGTTGTTTAAACCAACCAGTCTGTGGCATTTTGTCATATCAGCCCAAGCTAACTATAGTATACTTTTTCAAACAAAAAGAAGTAAGAATGTCTACTATATTACCTCTCTGGCCCCTGTGGACATTTGGGTTTGCAATTTCTGTTTAAATCCTTTTCTGTTTTACTTGTGGTGGCCCACAATCTGTTAAGAATTATGATATGATCCAATATTTTTTTGACCATTGAGATCTGTTATCTATAATTTTGCTGCCCTACCCGGGATAGTTGGATCAAGATTTCATTCCCCGCTACCTTATTCCTCCACTTTTATTGTGATTTAGTTCAAAATTGTCACTACTTTTTCTTATTTTGTCTCTTTAGTTTTAAAATCTCTTCTGAAGAGTTGGATTAAATTTCTAAATCACTTTATCAATGACGATTTATACTTAACTGTCAGCTTCGTTGGTTTTTTGGCTTATCATGGTTTCTAATAAATCATGCTTCCCTTTTACGATGTTTTATTGTGATTTGTGTTTTATTTTGTTGCAATCAGTAGAAAAAGAAATCTCTACTGATAGATGGTTTGCACTCCCTCAGAACACGTGTCAGTCACTCTTTCCGCTAAGGAGGGCCTCCTGCTCCAAGGCTACATCATCCTGTTGCAGGCTTTATCCTGGGAGGAGAGCCCTGGGCACGAAGCAGACCCGCAAGTGAACACCCTCCCAGAGCAAGAAAATAAGGGAAGTGACGGAGTCTTGAGGAATTTCACTGATGTGATTTGACTGAGCCTTTTTTTTTTTTTTTTGAAAAAATTTTTCTTTCTCTGTTTGTTGTAGTTGACAAAAATTAGTTGAATTCCAGCCAGTTAATCTGACTGCCAAAGTAAATTGCCATGTCAGAGGGAGCCAGGTATAGCAGTCTTGAATCATGATCCTCTTCCCTTACAGTAGCCAATGCTGGACTTTCCTGGTGGTCCAGTGGTTAAAAATCAACCTGCCAATGCAGGAGACACCGGTTCGACCCCTGGTCCCAGAAGATCTCACATGCCATGGGCAACTAAGCCCGTGTGCCACAGCTACTGAGCCTGCGTGCCACGGCTACTGAATGAAGCTTGAGGGGCTCCGTAACAAGAGAAGCTACCACAATGAAAGGCCCGTGCACCACAGTAGAGAAAGCCCCTGCACAACAATGAAGACCCAGTGCAGCCAAAAATAAATGAAACAAAACAAAAAACAGCTAGTGCTGCTCCATTATCAATCCACATCTACTGTTGAAGATGAGAAAGCATGGAAAGTTATGAGTTTCTTTTGTTTTGGGGATACATGAAACTCACCAGGATTCACTTGGCATCATCTTTGATTCCTTTCTTTCTCACACCCCACATCCTACCCACCAAGAAAGCTCATTGGTCCTGCCTTTAACATACATGTAGAATCTGATCACATTTCACCATGTCTATTGCAACCACCCCAGTCTAAGCCTCTATCCTCTCTCATCTGGATGACTGAGATAGTCTCCTAAAACAATCGTACTGCATTCATTTAAAATAAAAACAAAATTCCTCACATTGGCCACCGTGACTCCATATGATCCAAAGCTCCCTCCACCCCATCTCACCTCCATGACTTGATCTCCTACTGTTTTCTTCCTCATTCTAGTCCAGCCACAGTGGTCACCTTGCTCTACTGTTCTCTCTTCCTGGAACATTCTTCTCACAAATAATTTCACTATTAACTCTCTCACCTTCTTTAAGTCTTCACTCAAATGATGCCTTTCAAATGAGACTTTCCCTAATCACCCAAAATAATGTTGTAAGTAGCCCTCCAACCCATTTGCTTCTGATCCTCTCCATTATCTGCTTAGCACTTACCAACTTCCAACGTACTGGTAATTATTATGATTACTTCTCCTGCTGAAATGTAAGTTCTACAAGTGTAGAGATTTTGCCCGTTTTGTTCACGGTTTTATCTCCAATGTCTAGAAGAGTACTCAACACAGACAATTAGGTGCTCAATGAATATTTTTTAATATAATGAGTCAGATACGTTTTTAAAATTTATTATCTGTTTTAATCTTTGGCCTACTGAGTGGCATGTGGGTCTTATTTCCCAGATCAGGGATCAAACCCAGGCCTTCTGTGTTGGAAGTGTGGAGTCTTAACCACTGGACCACCAGGGAAGTCCCTCTACTTTTTTAGATTTAAAATTTCTTCATGGAACTCTGCTAAATGTTATGTGGCAGCCTGGAGGGGAGGGCAGTTTGGGCGAGAACCGATACACGTATATGTATGGCTGAGTTCCTTTGCTGTTTACCTGAAACTATCACAACATTGTTAATCAGCTATCCCCCAGTGCAAAATAAAAAGTTTAAAAAATAAATAAAATAATAATTTTATTATGTGATTAAAAAAAGCCCAGAAAACAAAAACATAATAAAATGCCACTTATACATTATCCAGCTACAATTATTATTGACATTTTGCAATATTGTTGAGTACACTATATTTAGATGTGGCTTAGCAATGGCACCCCACTCCAGGACTCTTGCCTGGAAAATCCCATGGACGGAGGAACCTGGAAGGTTGCAGTCCATGGGGTCGCTGAAGGTCGGCCACGACTGATTGACTTCACTTTCACTTTTCACTTTCATGCATTGGAGAAGGAAATGGCAACCCACTCCAGTGTTCTTGCCTGGAGAATCCCAGGGACGGGGGAGCCTGGTGGGCTGCCATCTCTGGGGTCGCACAGAGTCAGACACGACTGAAGCAACTTAGCGGCAGTAGCAGCAGTATCTTTCAGTAATCTAAAATAAAGGTGATATCAGCTAACATTTTTCCCCAAAGTAATCTTTGGGAAAGCTTTCCTTTTCATTCTAAAATAAGGTAATCCTAAACTTTAAAAAATTGCTTATATAAGAAATTGCCTCTTCTAATTCATGTTGATGTTTGGCAGAGACGGGGGAGCCTGGTGGGCTGCCATCTCTGGGGTCGCACAGAGTCAGACACGACTGAAGCAACTTAGCGGCAGTAGCAGCAGTATCTTTCAGTAATCTAAAATAAAGGTGATATCAGCTAACATTTTTCCCCAAAGTAATCTTTGGGAAAGCTTTCCTTTTCATTCTAAAATAAGGTAATCCTAAACTTTAAAAAATTGCTTATATAAGAAATTGCCTCTTCTAATTCATGTTGATGTTTGGCAGAAACCAACACAATACTGAAAGCAATTATCCTTGAATTAAAAATAAATGCATTTATTTTTTAAAAATTGCCTCTTTTCAAACCTGTCATGTAACTCAGCTCCAATGGGAATTATTTGAAGAAGAAGGTATAAAAGGAGTTCCTCTTTAGTTTCTGGACACAAGCTAAAATTTTTCCTTTTTACAACTCTTGAATCATTTTATCAAGAAGCTGGAGAGATAGGAAGTAGAATATGTGTGACTTGTTGACTATCTTAGCCAATTCAATAACTGCTTTATATTAATTTTTTTCTTAACAGTATTTAAAATATTCCTGACTTCTAGTTTAAATGGTAGCTTGAAGAACTGTGGTGTTTTATTTTTTGTTTTGTTTTGTTTTGTTTTTTTTTGGTCAAAATGTTCCCTCTTGCCAACACTCCATTACAGCAACAGTAAACTTTAAAAAATATATATATTTATTTGGTTGCTTTGGGTCTTAGTTGCAACATGTGGGATCTAGTTCCCTGACCAGGGATTGAAGCCACATCCCCTGCATTGCAAGGTGCATTTTCAACCACTGGACCACCAGGAAAGTCCCTAAACTTTTTGTTTTTTTTTAAGAAGCATAGACTGATAAGAAAAAAGAAAACAAGAATGGAGGCAATAGCAACAATGTTTTGGCAACTGGAATGTAGATGAGATGGATGAGTATTATCTGACTTAGTCGGTCTAAGAAAGCACAATCTTCAACCAGCAATGGAGAAAATAGAGAATTAATCTGATTTGTGTCAGAGAACTCACAAAAGACTCAGGAATTGTTGGCACCAGGTACCTCTGGAACTGGGGGGAAAGGAGTGGCTAAAAACAGAAAGATTGACTGAAAAATCTGACTAGGAAATGTTAGGCTCCTACGTGCTCACTTCCACACATGCTGACAAACAGCTCTGCTTCTTCTTAGAAGCAGAAAATGGAATCATTCTTTCCAGAGGGTAAAACACAGGGTGTCTGGTCTAGGGAATACCAGATTCAGCTGAAGGTAGGGGTCTCATGCTAAAAACAGGTTTGATGAGTGAAAACCATTTAATTATAAATGTTCAGATGCTTCTACCATCCACTAGCCTTCCTCTGATTTCCCAGAGTGCTGACAGCCAGGTCTGTACCCTTCATGCAGGAGAAGGGGCTTCTCTAGGGAGTCTGACTAGCCCAAAAGAACTACAAAGAGTGACATCAAGGGAGTTCCCTGGTGGTCCAGTGGCTAAGACTCCACATTCTCAATGCAGGGGACCTGGGTTTGATCCCTGGTCAGGGAACTAGATCCCACATGCTGCCCAAATTACGAGTTTGCATGCTGCCACTAAAGAACCTGTGTGCTGCAACTGAGACTTGGCGCAGCCAAGTAAATACATATTCTTTTAAAGAAGAAAGTGACATCAGGGGTCCTCAGCAAAGGTCAGTGAAGGCCCACAGTGAACAAGTCCCACCTGCAGAAAGAGCCTGGTGGCATCTCAATTAAATATGAGCATGCAGCCATGCATCTAATATAAAACAGTAACCAGAGCAAACAGAAAAAGCAACTTGGAGGAAACCTATATATTGAGGGAGGAGAAAACATGCAAAAACTATGTCTCATATCTTCAGATATACTTTATGTGTAAAACAAGAAGAAGATGCAATTTTTTTTAAACTTTTACTTTATAATACTGTATTGGTTTTGCCATACATCAACATAAATCCGCCACAGGTGTACACGTGTTCCCAATCCTGAACCCACCTCCCACCTCCCTCCCCGGAAGATGCAATTTTAAAAGGGACTTTAAATTCTAAACTTTAGAGAGCAATAAGCATAGACAGCATATTAAAAAGCAGAGACATCACTTTGCTGAAAAAGGTCCATGTAGTCAAAGCTACGGCTTTTCCAGTAGTCATGTATGGATGTGAGAGTTGGACCATAAAGCAGACTGAATGCCAAAGGGTTAATGCTTTTGAAAAACGTGGTGTTGGAGAAAATTCTTGAGAGTCCCTTGGACTGCAAGGAGATCAAACCAGTTAATCCTAAAGGAAATCAACACTGACTGTTCATTAGAAGGACTGATACTGATGCTGAAGCGCCAATACTCTGGCCATCTAGTAAAGCTGACTCATTGGAAGATCCCATGATGCTGGGAGAGATTGAAGGCAAAGGGGGAAGGGGGTGGCAGAGGATGAGATGGTCCGATAACATCACTGACTCAATAAACATGAATTTGATCAAACTCTGGGAGATAATGAGGAACAGGGAAGCCTGCTGTGTTGCAATCCATGGGGTCACAAAGAGTTGAACAACAACAAGCATCTTGGAAATTAAACAGATGATCCCAGAAATTAAAATCGCAATAGCAGTTTTGGAAATGAAAATTGAGGAAACCTCCCAGGAAGCTGAAAAAAACTGATTGGAAATAGAAAAGAAAAAAATAGGAAATCAGGCTGAGAGGAATGACATTTTCAAATATTAGGAAGTAGAAAAAAGAGAAGAAAATATAGAGAAAAATAGAGGGGAGAAAATAATCCAGATATAATTCAGGATTACTTTTCCAAACTATAGGACATGAGTTTCTAGACAAAAAAGAGCCTACCAACTGCCTAGAAAAAATGAATGAAAGTGAACATCCACCAAGGCTCATCACCATGATATTTTAGAACATCAAGAACAAAGAATAAATCTTTCCAGGAAGATTTTGAAAAATGATCAGTGACATCAGACTTATCAACAGCAAAACCATTGTGAATATTTTTCTTAGTGTATGGTGTCAGAAAATTCCTTTGAGGGAAAATTATTTCCTACATAGAATTCCCTACTCAGCCAAATTATCAACTAAGTGTCAAAGTAAAGCAAAAATATTTTCAGACATAGAACATCTAAAAAAAAATTGCTCCTCATTTACCTGTCCTCATAAAACAACTAAAGAATGGACTCCACCAAAATGAAGGAATAAACCAAGAAAGAGAAAAGAATAGGAAACAGAATTGAAAAATTGAGGGACCAACCAAAACAGAGCTAAAGTAAAGCCTTAGAATGATAATAATAATAAAGGCAGAAACCAACGGGACAGTAGCACAGCCCTAGAGAGGAACCGGTATAGACTAGAGCCCATCCGAAGACTCTGGAAAAGGGACTTTGCTGTGGTTCAGTGGCTGAGACTCTGAGCTCCCAAAACAGGGGGTCTGGGTTTGATCTTCGCAGTCAGGAAACTAGATCCTGCATACCACTAGATTCAACACACTGCAACTAAAACAATCCTGCATGCAGCAACTAAGAATCAAAGCAGTCAAATAAATAAACCTTAAAAGAAAAAACTTTCCCTCTAGAAAAGATGTCTAAAATAAGGTTAAATTGAACATTATTGCTAGAATAGAGAACATTATTAGAACGTAAAAGAACATTATTTAGAATACTACTGTTTTTAAATGTTTCAAGAGCAGATTTACGTAATCAGAGGACGTTTGGGATTTAATTAATAAATAAGTAGAAAGTTAAATAAACTAAAATCAACAGTATAACCCCACAAAAGGCAAAACATGTAAGAAAAAAGAGAAATCACAGTGTAATACTAAACTTGAAAAGAATAGCATTTACATGTTGATCTATTGAAATTATAAACTAATTATATGGGAAGGATAAGGAAATGGGAAGAGTACCTATGTGACATGGTAGAGATGGTAGAAGAGTTAAATCCTGGGACTTACCTGGTGGTCCAGTGGCTAACACCTCACTCCCAATGCTGGAGGGCTGGGTTCGATCCCTGGTCAGGGAATTAGATCCCACATGCTTCAACTAAAGATCCTGTGTGCCACAAATGAGAACTGGTGCAGCCAAATATATAATTTTTAAAAAATATTTGCTAGTTTAAAAAAAGTCAAATCCTCATCTTCCATGAAAGGAAGACCATAGATAATGCCTGAATTTGTACTGGCTATTTTAGAGATAAGGGGTGAATTCCAAAAAGAAAATCCCTTGAGAAGGTGAAAATTGGTGGCCAATGGGGAAAATATTTCATAAAAGAGTAGACGGATAACAAAGGCATCAAATTTCCCGATAGGAACACTGTTGTTGGCAAAGTCTTAATTAGTGTATAGACTCGGCACATGACCTTGAGGGAAAAAATAATTTCTAATCTTAAACAATCTGAGAACAGAAAACTGAAAGGAGGATTGCTGTTTTACATAATAAAACTATAATAGAACTATTTGACTCTTAAGTGAATGCATAACTTAAAAAAAAAGGTGAATTCCAAAAAGAAAATCCCTTGAGAAGGTGAAAATTGGTGGCCAATGGGGAAAATATTTCATAAAAGAGTAGACGGATAACAAAGGCATCAAATTTCCCGATAGGAACACTGTTGTTGGCAAAGTCTTAATTAGTGTATAGACTCGGCACATGACCTTGAGGGAAAAAATAATTTCTAATCTTAAACAATCTGAGAACAGAAAACTGAAAGGAGGATTGCTGTTTTACATAATAAAACTATAATAGAACTATTTGACTCTTAAGTGAATGCATAACTTAAAAAAAAACTAATTATAAAATATACAATTCTATTAGGGGTACTAAGGTAAAAATTAAGCAACACATATGGCTTAATTAGTTGGTGTATTATTATTATTATGTGGAAATTAAAAGCCAATCTTTCTCCTTGATAAAGTAACTAACAAATTGCTAAGTTAAAACATGAAAATGTTGGCCTTCCCTGGTGCTCCAGTGGTGAAGAATCTGCCTGCCAATGCAGGGAACAGGGGTTTGATCCCTGGTCAGGGGAGATCCCATATGCTGTGCAGCAGTTAAACCTGTGAACCACAACGATTGAGCCCATGTGTCGCCACCACTGAGCCTGCGTGCCTAGAGCCTGGCTCTGTGACAAGGGAAGCCCAAGCTCTGCAAGGAAAAGACGTTCCTGCCCACTGCAACTAGAGAAAGCCCGCATGCAGCAACAAAGACCCGGCACAATCAAAAATAAGGCGAGTAATCTAAAAAATAAAATGTTTACTACTGAATGTATTCAGTGAGCTTCTTTGATCCAGTTAAAGAAAAGAGCATAACGTTCATGAAGTAATAACAAGAACCTTCAAAAGAGCTGTTGTGTAGTTCCACATTAATTTAGCTTTTCTTTTTTAATATGCCTTCATTACAAGAAAAAACACCTGCCAAGCCTGAGAAAAAGCAATGAACTCGTTGGTTGTCTTCAGGCAATCCCTGCCCCCCTCCTCCTGCCCGCCATGTGCTGAGGCCATATAAGCGGTTGGATTTTAGTGGAAGCTGGGAAGGGTTGATAATGTCTGCCTAACCAAAGGTATCTTTTCTACCTGGCTGTCAAGAGGTCAGAAAAAAATCCTCATGCTTATTACTCTTTTATACGTGGACACGTGGGCCTCCTGTTAAAATGAAAATAGTTTAACTGGGAGTGAATCTACTAAGTCATCATCACCTATTAACAATTTAGTTTATCTCTTAGCATACTCCTGGTATTAAAGAACACAGAAATAGGGACTTCCCTGGTGATCCAGTGGTTAAGACTCCACACTTCTAATGCAGGAGGTTAGAAGTGTGGAGTCTTAAGATCCCATATGCCTGCCACACAACAAGGTACCCCAAAAAAGGACGTAGAAATAGTAAGCATTGAATAGGAGAGAAGAATGATCTGAATCAGCACTATCCAATAGAAACATAATACCATCCACATATGTTATTATGAAATTTTCCAGTAACAAGTAAAAAGAAACAAACCAACAAGGACCTACAGTGTAACCCAGGGAACTACACTCAATATCTTGTAATAATCTATAATGGAAAAACAAAGTCTAAAAAAGATTTTATGTTTTAGTATTTCGCTGTACACCTGAAACTAACACATTATAAAGCAAATGTATTTCAAGAAAAAAATTTAAAAAGTAAAAAGAAATGGGTGAAATTATTTCTAATGTATTTTCTTTAACCCAATACATATATAAATGTTATCATTTCAACCTAGAATCAATTAAAAAATTACTAAGGAGATATTTTACATTCTTTATTTTTCTACGTCTTTAAAATCCGGTGTGTATTTTACACTTACAGCACATCTCAGTTTGTACTAGACACATCTGAAGGGCTTAATAGTCAACTGTAGCTAATGGCTCTCCTATTAGACCAAGAAGTTTTACATCAGTGGTTTTCAAAGTGTGGTCCCTGGACCAGCAATATCACCATCGCCCTAAAACTTGTTAGAAATAAAAATTCCCAGTCCTTGCCCCAGATCTACTGAATGGGGGCTTCCCTTGTAGCTCAGTGGCAGAGAATCTGCCTGCCAATGCAGAAACACAGTTTTGTACCCCTGTCTGGAGGATCCCATATGCCCTGGAGCAACTAAGCCCCTGCACCGTAACTACTGAGCCTCTGCTCTGGGGGCCGCAGTTACTGAACCCCACGCACCCTAGGGCCTGTGCCACGTAGCAAGAGGAGCCACTGCAATGAAAAACCCTTGCACCTCACACAGCTAGAGACTAGCCCCCCGCTTGCCACAGCTAGAGAAAAGCTTGAGCAGCAGTGAAGACCCAGCACAGCCAAAAATAAATACATAAAAGTTTAAAAAGAAAGAAATGTATAGTAGGCTGCAGTTTCATCCACCTCATTAGAACTGATTCAAATGCATTCTTTCTAATAGCTGAGTAACATTCCATTGTGTCTATGTACCACAGCTTTCTTATCCATTCGTCTGCTGATGGACATCCAGGTTGCTTCCATGTCCTGGCTATTGTAAACAGTGCTGTGATGAACACTGGGGTACATGAGTCTCTTTCAGTTCTGGTTTCCTCGGTGTGTATGCCCAGCAGGGGGATTGCTGGGTCTTATGGCAGTCCTATTTCCAGTTTTTTAAGGAATCTCCACACTGTTCTCCATAGTGGCTGTACTGTTTGCATTCCCGCCAACAGTGTAAGAGGGTTCCCTTTTCTCCGCACCCTCTCCAGCATTTATTGCTTGTAGATTTTTTGATAGCCATTCTGACCGGCATGAGAAGTTACCTCATTGTGGTTCTGATTTGCATTTCTCTGATAATGAGTGATGTTGAGCATCTTTTCATGTATTTGTTAGCCATTTGTATGTCTTCTTTGGAGAAACGTCTATTTAGTGCTTTGGCCCATTTTTTGATTGGGTCATTTATTTTTCTGTTACTGAGCTGCATGATCTGCTTGTATATTTTTGAGATTAATTCTTTGCCAGTTACTTTGTTTGTTATTATTTCTCTCACTCTGAAGGCTATCTTTTCACCTTGCTTATAGTTTCCTTCATCGTGCCAAAGCTTTTAAGTTTAATTAGGTCCCATTTGTTTACTTTTGCTTTTATTTCCATTACTCAGGGAGGTGGGGATCATAGAGGATCTTGCTGTGATTTATGTCAGACAGTGTTTTGTCTGTGTTTTCCTCTAGGAGTTTTTCTAGTTACTGGGTTTACATTTAGATCTTTGATCTATTTTGAGTTTATTTTTGTGTATGGTGTTAGAAAGTGCTCTAGTTTCATTCTTTTACCAGTGGATCAAACTGGAGCCTATTACACAGAGTGAAGTAAATCAGAAGGAAAAACACCAATACAGTATATTTACACACATATACGGAATTTAGAAAGATGGTAATGACAACCCTATATGCGAGACAGCAAAAGAGACACAGAGATAAAGAACAGAATTTTGGACTCTGTGGAAGAAGGCGAGGGTGGGATGATTTGAAAGAGTAGCATTGAAACATGTATATTACCATATGTGAAAGAGATCACCAGTCCAAGTCGATGCATGAAACAGGACACTCAAAGCCGGTGCACTGGGACTACCCAGAGGGATGGGATGGGGAGAGAGGTGGGGAGCGGGGTTCGGGATGGGGGACATGTGTACACCTGTGGCTGATTCGTGTCAATGTATGGCAGAAACCACCACAACCAGTTCAGTCAGTTCAGTTGCTCAGTCGTGTCCGACTCTTTGCGACCCCATGAATCGCAGCACGCCAGGCCTCCCTGTCCATCACCAACTCCCGGAGTTCACTCAGACTCATGTCCATTGAGTCCGTGATGCCATCCAGCCATCTCATCCTCTGTCGTCCCCTTCTCCTCCTGCCCCCAATCCCTCCCAGCATCAGAGTCTTTTCCAGTGAGTCAACTCTTCTCATGAGGTGGCCAGAGTACTGGAGTTTCAGCTTTAGCATCATTCCTTCCAAAGGGCTGATCTCCTTCAGGATGGACTGGTTGGATCTCCTTGCAGACCAAGGGACTCTCAAGAGTCTTCTCCAACACTACAGTTCAAAAGCATCAATTCTTCGGCGCTCAGCTTTCTTCACAGTCCAACTCTCACATCCATACATGACCACAGGAAAAACCCTAGCCTTGACTAGACGGACCTTAGTCGGCAAAGTAATGTCTCTGCTTTTGAATGTACTATCTAGGTTGGTCATAACTTTTTTCCCAAGGAGTAAGCGTCTTTTAATTTCATGGCTGCAGTCACCATCTACAGCGATTTTGGAGTCCCAAAAAATAAAGTTTGACATTGTTTCCACTGTTTCCCCATCTATTTCTGATGAAGTGATGGGACCAGATGCCATGATCTTCATTTTCTGAATGTTGAGCTTTAAGCCAACTTTTCCACTCTCCTCTTTCACTTTCATCAAGAGTCTTTTTAGTTCCTCCTCACTTTCTGTCATAATAGTGGTGTCATCTGCATATTTGAGGTTATTGATATTTCTCCCGGCAATCTTGATTCCAGCTTGTCCTTCTTCCAGCCCAGCGTTTCTCATGATGTACTCTGCATAGAAGTTAAATAAGCAGGGTGACAATATACAGCCTTGATGTACTCCTTTTCCTATTTGGAACCAGTCTGTTGTTCCATGTCCAGTTCTAACTGTTGCTTCCTGACCTGCATACAGATTTCTCAAGGGGTAGGTCAGGTGGTCTGGTATTCCCATCTCTTTCAGAATTTTCCACAGTTGATTGTGATCCACACAGTCAAAGGCTTTGG
>SJYX01001042.1:9410-64776 GCA_006410675.1 Oreotragus oreotragus | reverse complement strand
CCCACCCACCCCCCTTCCCCTTGGGTATCCATATGTTTGTTCTCTATGTCTGTGTCTTTGTTGCCGCTTTGCAGATAAGATCATCTTTATCATTTTTCTAGATTCCACATGTATGCATTAATATACAATATCTGTTTTTCTCTCTCTGACTTACTTCACTCTGTGTGACAGTCTCTATGTCTATTCACGTTTCTGCAAATGACACAATTCTGTTCCTTTTTATGGCTGAGTAATAGTCCATGTATAAATATACCACATCTTCTTTATCCATTACTCTGTTGGTGGACATTTAGGTTGCTTCCATGTCTTGGCTATTGTAAATAGTGTTGCAATAAACATTGGGGTGCCTGTATCTTTTTGAATTTTCTCAGGGTGTATGCCCAGTAGTGGGATTGCTGGGTCATGTGGTGAAAGTGAAAAGTGAAAGTGAAGTTGCTCAGTGGTGTTCGACTCTTTTCGACCCCATGGGCTGTAGCCCACCAGGCTCCTCTGTCCATTGGATTCTCCAGGCAAGAGTACTGGAGTGGGCTGCCATTTCCTTCTCCAGGGGATCTTCCCAACCCAGGGATTGAACCCAGGTCTCCCACATTGCAGGCAGATGCTTTAACCTCTGAGCCAGCAGGGAAGCACATGGGTCATGTGGTAGTTCTATTTTTAGTTTTTTAAGGAACCTCCTTACTCTTCTTCATAGTGGATGTACCAATATACATTCCCACCAACAGTGTAAGAGAGTTCCTGGACAGAGCTATTAAAACCTTTGTAATTTTCTAAGTGATAAAGGTGCTTCCCTGGTGGCTCAGAGGGTAAAGCATCTGCCTGCAATACAGGAGACCTGGGTTCAATCCCTGGGTCAGGAAGATCTCGTGGAGAAGGAAATGGCAACCCACTCCAGTACTCTTACCTGGAAAATCCCATGGACAGAGAAGCCTGGTAGACTATAGTCCACTGGATCGCAAAGAGTCGGACACGACTGAGCGACTTCACTTTCACTTTTTTTCAAAGGTGCTAGGAATATCTTTTCTTTTAAAACTTGGTCTTTGACCCTGATTCTTGACACACAGTTCCTCAATCCCTGGAGGTTGGATAGCAGGAGCATCTTTTGCTCTAATGAGGTGACTCTTGGTCGGATTCAGATGGGAGCTGGTCACCTTACAGGCTAAGCCATTATTAGAAGCTTGGGACTTCCAGCCTTACCTCCTAACTGAGGAGGGGAGATGGATTGGAGATCGAGTTACTAGTCATTCACGCCTGTGTGATGAAGCCTCTATAAAAATCCCGCTACAGGGTTCAAGGAGCTTCTGGGGTGGAGAACACATACGCGTCCTGGGCAGGAGGCACATCCCAACTCCACAGGGAAGAAACTTCCTGCTCTCCAGGACCCTTCCAGACCTTCGCCTATGCACCTCTTCCTCTAGCTGTTCATCTGGGTCCTTTATCATATTCTGTGCGCGCATGTGTGTGATCAGTGATGTCCGATTCTTTGAGACCCCATGGACCCCCACCAGGCTCCTCTGTCAATGGAATTTTCTAGGTAAGAATACTGGAGCATGTTGCCACTTCCTATTCCAAGGGATCTTCCCAACTTAGGAATCAAAGCTGCAGCTCCTGAATTGGTAGGTAGATTCTTTAGTACTGAGCCTCCAGGGAAGCCCCTCATATCCTTTATTATATAGTAGCTGGTAAACACAAATAAGTGTTTCCTGAGTTCTGTGAGTTATTCTAGCAAACTGTTAACCTTGAGGAGAGGGAGATGGGAGCCCCGATTTATAACTCGTCAGTCACAAGAAGCACAGGTGACAGCCTGGGACATGAGACTGGCATGTGAGGGCAGGCTTGTGGGACCAAGCCTAACTTGTAGTATCAGCTATCAACTGTAGGTAGTGGCAGAGCTGAACTGAATTATCGGACACCCAGCTGGTGGTGGAATAGTGGTCAATGGGGGAAAACCCCACATACTTGGTGACCAGTTAGAGCGTGAGAGTAAGGGAAAACAGTACATCTTCCTAAACAACTCCCTTGTATAATCCTCTCTCACACTGGCTCAGGGCTGGTCACACAGATCATAGACTACTGTAGTTAGTGATGGTGTGTCCATTCTGAGGCTAGGGTATAAGATGTGGCCACTGCCTGCTGCCTCTCGTGTCAGTCACTGGAAAGGCGGGTTGGAGGGCAGCTACCACGCTGTGAAGACACTCAAGCGCTGTAGAGAGGTCCACGTTGTCGGGAACTGAGGCCTTCATCCAAGAGCCCGTAAGAAACTGAGGCCTTCGCTAATAGTTGTGTGTGTGAACTGCGTGGATTTTCCAACCCCAACAAGTCTTAAAATGACTGCAGCCCCAACTGACATCTGAATTTCAATATCACGACAGATCCTAAGTCAGAACCACCTAGCGAAGCAGCTTCTGAATTGTTAACCAACACATGCTGTGAAATTACAAATATTTGCTATTTTAAACCATCAAATTTTGGTATATCTTGTGCTGCACTAATAAATAACTAGTCTACCATGTTGTTTAGAAGAATTTTGAAAGAGTTACTTGAGGTCAGTACAAACAGTAAAACTGGGCCTAATGAATCTAAACTGCTGCCTTAAGAATATATTATTTATGTTAGCTTTTGTATAAACAAAACCAAAAAAACCGCAATTATTTCTTAAAGATTTTAAGATTATAAACATAATGAGCCTTTCTTATTACACACACACACACAGAATACAGAATTATGTAAACAGGACAACTCCCTCACTTTTATTTCCTTCTTTTTCATGAAATACAGTTTATTTTGAGTATATTCTCATTTCCCCTCCAAACCACCCAAAATCTGGTTCTTTTGCTTGCAATCAGAAGAATTGTAATAGAGTATAAAATATATATACCATAATTTAAGCTGTCTTGTCCTTGGACATTTAAATTACTTCATTTTTATTATTAATAATATTACAATCAAACATTCCTTACATATCTTTGCCTACCTGTGTATTATCTTTAAGATAAATTCTTAGGGACTTACCTGGCCATCCAGTGGTTAAGACTCTGTGCTTCTAATGCAGGGGAAGTGGGTTCCATACCTGGCTGGGGAACTAAGATCTCATATGCTTTGCGGTGTGGCAAAAAAAAAAAAAAAAAAAAAAAATTCTTAGAGATGAAATTGCTGAGTGAAAAAGGTATGTTCATGTAAAGACTTGATGTGCTGTGTGCTCAGACCATCAGTTGTGTCCGACTCTTTGTAACCCCAGGGACTGTAGCCCGCCAGGCTCCTCTGTCTATGGAATTTTCCAAGCAAGAGTACTGGAGTGGATTGCCATTTCCTACTGAAGGGGATCTTCCCGACCCAGGGATCAAACCAGGGCCTCTTGTGTCTCCTGCATTGGCAAGCGGAAAAACTTGATAAATACTGCCAAATTTCCTTCAATAAACATCATACCAATGTACACCATCATGAATAGTGTTGCTGGGGACTTTGGATGCTCCTTTCCCACCTCCAACTACAACTCTGATTAGTAAAGAACATACACACACACACACAAAAAGGTCAAAAGGGAATAGAAGTACAATTGCATAAATATGGACAAGATCCCAGTGCTCCAATGCTAAGCTGTAATTTTGCTGAGGTCTGAGGCCAAAGTAAAGACTTTTATTTGCCAGCCTGAATCCAGCCCTTCTGACCCACACACTCTGGCTTTCTTGCAGAGAAAGCAGTCAAAAAGTGAAATTCCTTTCCTCTTATAAATTAAAGTCCCCAAAATCTATCCTTCCCAATTTTCACTGCTGCTGCTGCTGCTGCTAAGTCACTTCAGTCGTGTCCGACTCTGTGTGACCCCATAGACGGCAGCCCACCAGGCTCCCCCATCCCTGGGATTCTCCAGGCAAGAATACTGGAGTGGGTTGCCATTTCCTTCTCCAATGCATGAAAGAGAAAAGTGAAAGTGAAGTCGCTCAGTCTGTCCGACTGTTAGCGACCCCATGGACTGCAGCCCACCAGGCTACTCCATCCATTGGATTTTCCAGGCAAGAGTACTGGGGTGGGGTGCCATTGCCTTCCCCGCCAATTTTCACTGGTCCTGATGAATTTGATTTCCAGTAGGAGGACCCCTATCCCACCCAAAAAAGTGAAGCCCCTTTGAAATATCTTCAAAGTGGAAATTATTCCTCCCAGTAATAGTTGAAATAGATATCCTATTTGATTCATTATAAGGAGACACTTACTGAGAAGTGGTCCTGAAGGATTTTTTGTTGTTGAGGAAGAGAACGGAGGTCTTTCTCTCAGAGTTGGTTTGTAAAATAATTGACTGAGGATTGGAAGGGCTCATCTCTGCTTTACTGTTGGTCTGTTAGTTCATTGCATAGATGGGGAAGTAGATACCTGATTCCTGTGCCAGTGGTTATATTAAGCTGTATTTCTTCAGGGAAATAACTAGCAAGATAGGGTGTTAACTGTTAACATGGTTACTGATTATATTTCTAAAGTACAAATCTATGGTTTTCAGTTCAGTTCAGTTGGTCAGTGGTGTCCAACTCTTTGCAACCCCATGGACTGCAGCACGCCAGGCCTCCCTGTCCATCACCAACTCCCGGAGCTTACTCAAACTCATGTCCATCGCGCAGGTGATGCCATCCAACCATCTCATCCTCTGTCGACCCCTTCTCCTCCTGCCTTCAATCTTCCCCTGATTAAAAACTTCTGATGATTCATCACTGCCCAAATCATAAAGTCTACGCTTCCTAATTTGGCTTTTACAGCCCTTCACAGTCCAATCCAGGGGTTTCCCTGATGGCTCAGTTGGTAAAGAATCTGCCTGCAATGCAGGAGACCCGGGTTCGATGGCTGAGTCAGAAAGATCCCCAGGAGAGGGAAATAGCACCCTACTCTGGCATTCTTGGCAGGGAAATCCCGTGGACAGAGGAGCCTGGTGGACTACAGTCCCTGGGGTTGCAGGAGACACACAGAACTTAGGGACTAAACCACCACACCCACGATCCAGTCCAAACCTGCATTTCCATCTCTTTCACTACTCCTACCTGATCTCCTACCCTGCTCCCCTATTTCTTGAAATCTGGTCTTCAACCATGCCAAAAAATCGGCCACTGCCTAATCAGTCAACGCACAATGAGTCTTGCTCCCCATGATTTTTTAAAAATAATTTTCTTTATTCATCAATTATTTTTGGCTGTGCTGGGTCTTAGTTGCTGTGCAGGCTCTTCTCTAGTTGCAGCACTCGGGCTTCTCACTGTGATCACTTCTCTTGTCGCCGAGCAGAGGTTCTAGGTGAGCGAGTGGGTTTAGCTGTTGTACAGGGTTAGCTGCCTCAAATGCGGGATCTTCCTGGATTAGGGATCGAACTCGGGTCTTCTGCATTGACAGGTGGATTCTTTACCACCGAGCCACCAAGGAAGTCCCTCCTCATGTTCTTCACACGACTTATCAATATTGAGACCACCTATTTACCCTGAATTAGAATATATCCTGCCTAGACTATCAGACAGCTCCAAGTGAAATTTGATGCCAACTTACTGAACTCTCATTAGCCTAATTGTCTTTTCCAATTCTTTGGACCAGATCTCTGTCCTTATATTTAAGACTTTACTTTATAATTTTCATTTATTTATTTACTTATTATTTTTGGCCACACCATGCAGCATTTGAGATTTTAATTCCCTGAGTAGGGATCAAACCCATGTCTCCTTCCAATGGAAGTGTGGAGTCTTAACCACTGGACTACCAGGGAAGGCCCAAGATATTACTTTTTAAATTACAAACTCAATGGAATATAGCGAAGAAAAACAGTATTAGTTTATTAAAAAGAAATAATGCTGTTATTAGAAAAACAAGTACTTAAACGTATAAACTATACAACTCTCCAGTCTTCCCTAATCCCACTCCCTTGATATAGCTGTTGTTAAGCATAATAAATATAACTTTGATTTTTAAAATATTTTATTTGGCTGTCCTGGATCTTAACTGTGGCGTGGGGGATCTAGTTTCCTGACTAGGGATTGAACCTCGGCCCCCTGCATAGGGAGCACAGAGTCTTAGCCACTGGACCACCAGGGATTTTTTAATATAAGCAACTGATACTCTCATACATTGCTGGTGGGAATATAAATTGGCGCAACCATTTTGGTAAACTATTTGGCAGCATCTACTAAAACAATGTACACATAGAAACACAAGAGTTCACTCCTAAGTGTATTATCAACAAAAATGTAGACTTATGTGAAAATATCTAAAAGGAACTTTCACAGAACATTATTCACAAAAACTCAAAACTAGAGACAACCAAGTTGTAGAACAGATACATAAATTTTGGTACATCTAGTAAAAATATGACGTAGCAACAGAAATTAACCAGCTATAGCAACATTCAATATGAATCTACCTCATAACAATGATGAAAGAAGCCAGACACAAAAGAAAATATGCTATGGTTACACTTACATGAAGTTCAAAACAGGTAAAACTAATGTATAGTGATAGAAACCAGGATGAAGTTACCTCTAGAGAAGATGCTCCTGACTACATGGGTGCGTGAATGGGCATCTGGGCTGTTAACGCGTGTAACGGCTTTGTAATAATTTATTGAGTCAAACATTGATGCAGTTAAAATATATGTTTTTTAATAGCTCCAGAGTCTTCCACTGAGTGGATGCTTACTAATTCACTAATTTTCTCTATTAATTGGATATTTACATTGAACTTTAGGTTTTTATTCCTATTATAATGTGGCAATGAACAATCTTGTGCATGTACCTTTTTCCATATGTTTAAGTATGTCTGCAAGATACATTTCTAGTAGAACAAACGATGCTTTAAAAGGAATACGTTAGGAATTCCCTGATGGTCCAGTGGTTAGGATTCATCTCTTTCCTTGGTCCAGGAGCCCCAAGACACAGCCAAAAAAAAAAAAAAAAAAAGAATACACATTGTGAAGGTTGATGGGCATTGTTTTATAACTCTGCAATAAAGCTCTACCAATTTGCATTTGTACCAACAGGACGCGATGTCTTAATTTTCATAACCTGGAGATTCACTGGGTAGTATTGGACTCTTAGTTGCTGCTTCTCTAGCATGTGAAAACGTTTCTTTCTTTTATAGAATTTTATTTTTATTCTTTTTTTTTTTTACTTTGGCTGCACTGGGTCTTCCTTGAGGTGCTCGGGCTCAGTAGTTGCAGAGTTGCCCTGAGGAATGTGGGATCACCGTTCCCTGACTAGGAATTGAACCTACATCTCCTGTCTTGGAAGGTGGGTTCTTAACCATCTTAACCATTTGGACCATCAGGGAAGTCCCAAAGCACTTCTTAATTGTTGTGTTCATTTGTACTTTTATTTTATTTAACTTTTTTGGGGAGATCAAGCCATTTTATTGAGGGGTTTCCAGGGGAATTGAAGGGATGGGAGGACCGTGAGCTCTGATGTCCTTCTCCCGGCCAGGATTCCCCAGGTTCATAGTGGCTGAAAAGCCATTTTCAGTTCTTTTAAATTATTGGTGAAATTGAAAACTTTTCACATTAACCATTTGTTTGTTTGTTTTGTTTTTCAGCCATACAGTGAGGAATATGGGATCTTAGTTCCCCGACCCAGGATGGAATCCATGCCTCCTACAGTGGAAGGGAGGAGTCTTAACCACTGGACTGATTGCCAGAGAAGTCCCTGTTTATTATTTTTTATGAGCAGCTTATTTACGTTTTTCTCCTTCTTTTTCCCCCAGGGAGTGCTTTACTTCTAATATATGTGTTCAGAATACTAACCCTTTATCAAGCGGTGAAAATTATTTTTCCTGGTTTGTCATTTGGAGTTTGTTTTCATTTATGGAGATTTTTGGCCTTAGGACAAGTATTTTAAATTTTCGTGTGTCCTGTTTTATGTTTTTAATGTTTTCTAGTATCTTGTCAGACTTGAAGTCTAGCAGGCGAGTTTTTTAGAATATGTCTTGTGTTGACTATTGTATATCAGTTTTTCCTGGAACACAGTGTACTCTTGGATGTTCTAGGGGAGGAGATCAAGGTAATAGACAAATTCTGCCCACACATCCTGGGCCAGCCTCCCAGACACTGGTCTGGAGTAAATAAGACAGGCAGTCTAGCTCCTCAAGGCCTTCGTGAATGCCTCTTTGATCCTGTCCTCTGAAGCCTTTGAAATGGATCAAGGCACAACATTCACTTTTTAATACAACAGCCACATTATATACTACATGAGATGTCACACCTTATTTCCTGCTCAGTCATATTTTCAAATTTAGTTTATTGACTGACATCACCCAAATAACACCATAAATCATCTATTTTTAAAAACCGCCACATTTGGAATTTAACATAGTGATCTTTCTCTCTTATATTTTAAGAGAAATTGATGTATCCAAAGAAGCACTAAAATCCCCAAATTTCCCCTTTCCCAGTTCTCCTTATTCAAGGCTTTAGCAGGAGAGGTCTCATTCTCAGTTAAGCGCCAGCTTATTGTCAGAATTCTTTCTCGGACAATCGCAGCTCTATCCATCTCTCACTGGACTGCAGTGGGTCAGCCCAACTTTATACTATTCCTGAGTTCTAGAAGAACACGTGAAAATATTTCAGCATAATCCCCTTGTCCACAAAACTTCACCTCCTTATGCAATAGTGATTTTCCATAATCTATTAGCAATCTAAATCTATAGGCTGGGAGACTATAGCAAAATTTCTTTTGTTGGGATAAGAGAGTGGAGGCAGTAAGAAAGGGCTTCCCTGTTTCGGATTTGTCATGAATCTTATCAGTCCATTGCAGATGTTCAGAGCACACCATCTGTGAAAATAAAACTCAGCTGGGAGAAGATCCACAATAAGAGGTCATGACCCTGGGACTTCCCCGGTGGGCCAGAGGCTGAGACTGTGCTTCACTCCAGGGGCAGGGGTTCGTTCCCTGGTTGGGGAAACTAAGATCCCGCATGCCCTGGGGTGCAGCAGAAACAGAAAAAAAAGTCAAGACACTAATCTTCCAATAGCCTGAAAAAAAAAATTTACCTCGAATGTAAACTTCCAATTCCCAAACAGCAGCATCTGAATTACTTTTGTCTCCTTGCAAAAGAAAAAAAAAAAAGGAAGGAAGCTTGTCATGGTTATTTCAAAGACTCACACTAGTGGACTAATCTCTTCCATAGTGAAAGAAACTAGTTCACCTCCCACTACAGAAACCAAAGAGGCCAATTCTCCCTGCCCTCTTCACCCTTGCCAGCGCCCAGAGAAATGCTCCTGCCCTGGAATTTGAGTCTTGTGTATAGTTATGAAAAAACGACAGTCAGAATTCACTCACAAGAGGGGCTTCTCTGGCGAAGCCTTGCCATGGCAGGGTCAGTAAACACTTCTTGATAAAAGACAGCTGTGCTGACTCCTGCTTCTTAGGCCAGAGTCCCCACAGACAACTCAGTTGCCTCTGTGGCCTCTGCTGGTTTTCTCAGCCTGATTCTCCAGAATTGCATTGATTCTGGGAGCCAATCACAAGACTATCTGAAGTGAGGAAGCCCAAGAATTGAGGGGCTTTGTCGGGGGCCCACTGGCTAAGACTCTGCACTATCCAATGCATGGGGCCCAGGTCAGGGAAATAAATTCCACATGCCGCAATCAAGACTTGGCACAGCCAAATAAGAAAAAAATTTTTAAAAGAAGGAGGATTGATGTTGAACTGTTAAAAATAGTGACAGAAGGTTTACTACATCTTCTTTTTGGTTCCTTTGTGTTAACCTCATGCATAAAACCTATGAAGTTCCATTTCATCTTTGGGTCCTATATTCCTGGCACAATGCCAAAGAGAGTCTTAGGGTAAGTCCTCCACTCTCCTTTAAGGATATGATTCCATGTTTTAATAAAAGGCATATCTCTGGGACTTCCCTGGTGGTCTAGTGGTTAAGAATCCACCTACCAATGCAGGGAACATGGGTTCGATCCCTGTACCGGGAAGATTTCCCCTGCACGGAACACCTAAGCCAAGCAACACAACTCCTGAGCCCGCGCTATAGAGCCCCTGAGCCACATCTACTGAAGCCTGAGAGCCCTAGAGCCTGTGCTCCACAAGAGAAGCCAGCGCAGTGAGAAGCCCTCAGTTCAGTGCAGGCGCTCAGTCATGTCTGACTCCTCGCGACCCCATGGACTACAGCACACCAGGCCTCCCTGTCCAACACCAACTCCCAGAGTTCACTCAAACTCGTGTCCATCGAGTCGGTGATGCCATCCAGCCATCTCATCCTCGGTCGTCCCCTTCTCCTCCTGCCCCCAATCCCTCCCAGCATCAGAGTCTTTTCCAATGAGTCAGCTCTTTGCATGAGGTGGCCAAAGTACAGGAGTTTCAGCCTTAGCATCAGTCCTTCCAATGAATATTCAGGACTGATTTCCTTTAGGATAGGCTGGTTAGATCTCCTTGCAGTCCTAGGGACTCTCAAGAGTCTTCTCCAACACCACAGTTCAAAAGCATCAATTCTTTGGTGCTCAGCTTTCTTTCTAGTCCAACTTTCACATCTATACATGACTCCTGGAAAAACTATAGCTTTGACTAGACAGACCTTTGTTGGCAAAGTAATGTTTCTGCTTTTTAATATGCTGTCTAGGTTGGTCATAGCTTTTCTTCCAAGAAGCAAGCGTCTTTTAATTTGGTGACTGCAACCATGAAATTAAAAGACGCTTGCTCCTTGGAAGAACAGTGCTTAGCACTTAATAATTGTTCAATTACAAGCCAGACACCAAAAGCTACACACTGCATGCTTGCGTTTATATATAACTATAGGAAAGTCTTCCCTGGCAGCTCAGCGGGTAAAGAGTCTACCTGCAGTGCTGGAGACCTGGATTCGATGCCTGGGTTGGGAAGATACCCTAGAGAAGGGAATGACAACCCACTCCAGTATTCTTGCTGAGAATCCCATGGTCAGAGGAGCCTGGCGGGCTACAGTCAATGGGGTCACAAAGAGTTGGATACGACTGAGAGCTTACGCTTTTATGTGAGTGAGTGAATGAAGTTGCTCAGTCGTGTCCGACTCTTTGCGACCCCATGAACTGTAGCCTACCAGGCTCGTCCATCCATGGGATTTTCCAGGCAAGAATACTGGAGTGGGTTGCCATTTAAGGCAAATGTTAAGATACAGTAACAGAAAACCAATCAGTGGTTTTCTGGAGCTGCAGATAGGGGGATTTGCTACACAGGAAGATAAGGGAACTATTTTGGAGTAGTTATGGTAATGGTTCTGTGGGTATATGCATGTGTGCCCACTTAGTCAGTCAGCTCTTTCGTGACCCCATAGACTGTAGCCCCCCAAGCTCCTCTGTCCATGGAATCCTCCAGGCAAGTAGATTTGGAGTGGGTAGCCATTCTCTTCTCTAGGGGACCTTCCCAACCCAGGGATCGAACCCAGGTTCTCCTGCATTGCAGGCAGATTCTTTACCGTCTGAGCCACCAGGGAAACCCTCCATGGGTGTATACATTTGTTTAAAAGCACAGAACTGTGTGGTTAAAATGGGTGTATTTTGGGACTTCTCTGGCTGTCTAGTGTTTTAAGACTCCATGCCTCCAATGCAAACTCAAACGCATGAATCTGATCCCTGGTTGGAAAACTAAGATCCACATGCTGTATGGCTAAAAAATAAAAATAAAATAAAATGGGTACGTTTTATAGTATATAAATTATACCATAATAAAGCTGATTTTTAAAAAACATTCTAACACTGAACCACCTATACTTTCTTCTTTACTTTCAGGCATCGATAAGGTTGAATTGTGTCCTCCTCCCCCCCAAAAATTTGTTGAAGTTCTTTTCAGGATGTGACCTTACTTGGAAACAAGGTCTTTGTGATTATACTCAAATCAAGATAAGGTCATACTGGATTAGAGGGGCTCTAATCCATGGCTTTGCCAACAAAGGTACGTCTAGTCAAGGCTGTGGTTTTTCCAGTGGTTGTGTATGGATGTGAGAGTTGGACTGTGAAGAAAGCTAAGCATTGAAGAACTGATGCTTTTGAACTGTGGTGTTGGAGAAGACTCCTGAGAGTCCCTTGGACTGCAAGGAGATCCAACCAGTCCATTCTAAAGATCGGTCCTGGGTGTTCATTGGAAGGAATGATGCTAAAGCTGAAACTCCAGTACTTCGGTCACTTCACGTGAAGAGTTGACTCACTGAAAAAGACTGTGATGCTGGGAGGGATTGGGGGCAGGAGGAGAAGGAGACGACCGAGGGTGAGATGGCTGGATGACATCACCGACTCAATGGATGTGAGTTTGAGTGAACTCCGGGAGTTGGTGATGGACAGGAAGGCCTGACATGCTGCAATTCATGGGGTCGCAGAGAGTCGGACACGACTGGCAACTGAACTGAACTGAACTGAATCTATGGCTGTTATCATAGTAACAAGAAAAGGAAATTTGAACAGAGACATAGACAGGGAGAACATATGCAATAATGGAAGCCAAAAAACCCAGAAATGTCAAGGACTGCCAGCAACCACCTGCTAGGATAAGGCAGGGAAGAAGCCTCCTAGAGCCTTCAGGGAGATGATGGCCCTGCTGATGCCTTGACTTTGGACTTCTTGCCTCCAGAACTTCGAGAGAACACATTTCTCTTGTTTAAAGATATCCAGTTTGGGTTTCCCTGGTGGTTCAGTGGTTAAGAATCAGCCTACCAATGCAGGGGACACAGGGTTGATCCCTGGTTCTGGAAGCTCTCACAGGTGATGGAACAACTAAGCCCACGCACCAGAACTGCTGAGCTCCACGAGCCTAGAGCCTGCTCTTCTCATCAAGGGACGCCACTGCATCGAGAAGCCTGAGCACCACCAGGGAAAGCAGCCACTAGAGAAAGCTCTTGCACAGAAGCGAAGACCCAGCACAGCCAAAAAGAAATATGTACTATAAATAATATATAAATAACTTTCAAAAAGGGGCTTCCCTGGTGGCTCAGAGGTTAAAGCGTCCGCCTCCAATGCAGGAGACCTGGGTTCGATCCCTGGGTTGGGAAGATCCCCTGGAGAAGGAAAATGGCAACCCACTCCAGTATTCTTGCCTGGAGAATCCCATGGACGGAGGAGCCTGGTAGGCTACAGTCCATGGGGTCGCAAAGAGTCGGACACGACTGAGTGACTTCACCTCTTCACCTCAACTTTCAAAAAATAAAGATATCCAGTTTGTGGTAATTTGCTACCGTATCCCTAGGAAACTATTACAGGAACATAGAGTTATTTTCATAATTCTAGCTCCTGCCTTGAGGGGCTCTTCTAAGAGGAAGCTGTGGGTCAATGAGCTTGAGGTCTGAAAACTTCCCCTCAACCCCGCACAGACTCGGGCAGCCCGCCATCAGCCCAGCACCCCTCTCAATCTCACACGCGACCTTCTGTGGCACTCTCCTGTGTGGTGCCGTCTGGTTCCTATCTCATGGGTCTCAACACTTGTGGTTTCCCTCCGTTCGTATCCTAAGCCCAGCTTCATATACAGCCCAAGCACGCTACGTGTAACACACGCCATTGTATGTGTGATGGGCTATAACAACCCAAACGTTAATGTATATTTCCTTACCCTCCAGATCATCTTTTGTTCCTTCTTCTTCCAGAGGAGACTTTTGACAACCCATAATTAGCTCTAAATTTCCCCCCGACTTTCAGGAAATGGGGGTGGAGGGTGAGGATATCACTGTGCAAGATCAGGAACAAAAATCAATACATTTTTGTTTTTGTTTATTTGGTTTTGTTTTTGACTGCGTGGCATGCAGGATCTTAGATCCCTGACAAAGGACTGACCCTGTCCCCGGTGCAGTGGAGGCATGGAGCCCTAACCATTGGACCACCAGGAAGTGCCAATACAGGTTTATTGATAAGCTCAAAAGCTATTTCTGTATCGTAAAGCAAAAAAATATTGAGAAAGGTGATGCAAAGTAGAGGACCAGACAGGTGTGAGTCCTAAGTTGCCTCGGCCGTGTCCGACTCTTTGCAAGCAGACAGGTGGAGACTGACAATTTGACGTTCTCTTCCTCATTCCCACCCCCACACACAAGACTCTAAACTCCAAAGGGGAGAAGGACCAATTAGCAACAAGTCTAAACATGCTGTATTTTAAATAGGCATTGAGATCTAATTGAATTTGACTGCTTGCTTCAAATTGGCAAGGATGGAGACTTGAGATCAGAAATTGCGATTGAATAGTACTTCTATTTTATACACACCATATGCTTGTAGGGGGCTTCCCAAGGGGCACTAGTGGTAAAGAATCCACCTGCCAATGCAGGAGATCTCTGGGTTGGGAAGATCCCCTGGAGGAGAAAATGGCAACGCACTTCAGTATTTTTGCTGGGAGAATCCCATGGACCGAGGAGCTTGGCAGGCTACAGTCCATGGGGTTGAAAAGAGTTGAACATGACTGAGAGTCTGAGCATGACATTCGTAGGTCCCTAGGACTGAGCACCTTTTTTGATGTAATTAAATTATTTCCCATGGAATCACAGTTTCCTGACTAGGGGTGGAAACCACACCCCCTGCATTGGGAGAATGGGGCCCTAACTGGACCACCAGGGAAGTACGCCATGAGCACGTTTTTAACTGCTCAGTGTCTCACTTACCTAACCCAAGTACCAGCCCTGTTCTTTGTTTGTTGCTTTTATTGATACCTTTTAATGCTTTCAATGATTTCCTGAACTTTGGGTTATTTTCTGGGGGAGGATTCAGCTACTTGTGGAATTACTACTTGACCACTCCTCTGCTAAATCTTCTGAGGTCCCAAACATCTCTGGGGTCCCTGAAATAGTCAACGGTTGATAGACCGCCTGTTTTCCGAACTATTATGTCTGAGTAAGAGGTTCTTCATATTTCCCTTTCACTGCAAGAGCACAGCCTTTCTGATAAGCGCCTCTCCTCCCTCCTGCTGATGACCTATAGTCTACTCTCTGCTGATTCTGTACAAAAACCACTGCTTGTTTCTTTGTTTCAAGTTTCCTGTAAGTGACTCTGCCCTCTGCCAGAGGTCCTTCTTCCACCTCTCTCAACCGAATTCATAAAGCTGAGGATTTCAAATGCAGACTTGCTTCCTCTTTTTAAAAATTTTATTTATTTCTTTCTGGCTGTGCTGGGTCTTCGTGGCTGCGGGGACTACTCTCTAGTTGCGGCCTGGGGGCTTCCCATTGCGGCGGCTTCCCTTGTTATGGAGCTCGGGCTCTAGTGTGCTTGGACTTCAGTAGCTGCGGCCCATGGGCTCAGTACTTGCAGCTCCCAGGCTCTAGGGCGTAGTTGTGGCACACGGGCTTAGTTGCTCCTTGACAGGTGGGATCTTCCTGGACGAGGGATTGAACCCTTGTCTCCTGCATTGGGACNATGAATACGGGAGTGGGTTACCATTTCCTTCTCCAGAGGGTCTTCCTGACCCAGGGATGGAACCCGCATCTCCCGCATCAGATGTGTATAAGAGACAGGTATTTCCTTATCCTCCAGATCATCTTTTGTTCCTTCTTCTTCCAGAGGAGACTTTTGACAACCCATAATTAGCTCTAAATTTCCCCCCGACTTTCAGGAAATGGGGGTGGAGGGTGAGGATATCACTGTGCAAGATCAGGAACAAAAATCAATACATTTTTGTTTTTGTTTATTTGGTTTTGTTTTTGACTGCGTGGCATGCAGGATCTTAGATCCCTGACAAAGGACTGACCCTGTCCCCGCTGCAGTGGAGGCTTGGAGCCCTAACCATTGGACCACCAGGAAGTGCCAATACAGGTTTATTGATAAGCTCAAAAGCTATTTCTGTATCGTAAAGCAAAAAAATATTGAGAAAGGTGATGCAAAGTAGAGGACCAGACAGGTGTGAGTCCTAAGTTGCCTCGGCCGTGTCCGACTCTTTGCAAGCAGACAGGTGGAGACTGACAATTTGACGTTCTCTTCCTCATTCCCACCCCCACACACAAGACTCTAAACTCCAAAGGGGAGAAGGACCAATTAGCAACAAGTCTAAACATGCTGTATTTTAAATAGGCATTGAGATCTAATTGAATTTGACTGCTTGCTTCAAATTGGCAAGGATGGAGACTTGAGATCAGAAATTGCGATTGAATAGTACTTCTATTTTATACACACCATATGCTTGTAGGGGGCTTCCCAAGGGGCACTAGTGGTAAAGAATCCACCTGCCAATGCAGGAGATCTCTGGGTTGGGAAGATCCCCTGGAGGAGAAAATGGCAACGCACTTCAGTATTTTTGCTGGGAGAATCCCATGGACCGAGGAGCTTGGCAGGCTACAGTCCATGGGGTTGAAAAGAGTTGAACATGACTGAGAGTCTGAGCATGACATTCGTAGGTCCCTAGGACTGAGCACCTTTTTTGATGTAATTAAATTATTTCCCATGGAATCACAGTTTCCTGACTAGGGGTGGAAACCACACCCCCTGCATTGGGAGAATGGGGCCCTAACTGGACCACCAGGGAAGTACGCCATGAGCACGTTTTTAACTGCTCAGTGTCTCACTTACCTAACCCAAGTACCAGCCCTGTTCTTTGTTTGTTGCTTTTATTGATACCTTTTAATGCTTTCAATGATTTCCTGAACTTTGCGTTATTTTCTGGGGGAGGATTCAGCTACTTGTGGAATTACTACTTGACCACTCCTCTGCTAAATCTTCTGAGGTCCCAAACATCTCTGGGGTCCCTGAAATAGTCAACGGTTGATAGACCGCCTGTTTTCCGAACTATTATGTCTGAGTAAGAGGTTCTTCATATTTCCCTTTCACTGCAAGAGCACAGCCTTTCTGATAAGCGCCTCTCCTCCCTCTCCTGCTGATGACCTATAGTCTACTCTCTGCTGATTCTGTACAAAAACCACTGCTTGTTTCTTTGTTTCAAGTTTCCTGTAAGTGACTCTGCCCTCTGCCAGAGGTCCTTCTTCCACCTCTCTCAACCGAATTCATAAAGCTGAGGATTTCAAATGCAGACTTGCTTCCTCTTTTTAAAAATTTTATTTATTTCTTTCTGGCTGTGCTGGGTCTTCGTGGCTGCGGGGACTACTCTCTAGTTGCGGCCTGGGGGCTTCCCATTGCGGCAGCTTCCCTTGTTATGGAGCTCGGGCTCTAGCGTGCTTGGACTTCAGTAGCTGCGGCCCATGGGCTCAGTACTTGCAGCTCCCAGGCTCTAGGGCGTAGTTGTGGCACACGGGCTTAGTTGCTCCTTGACAGGTGGGATCTTCCTGGACGAGGGATTGAACCCTTGTCTCCTGCATTGGGACGTGGATTTTTCACCACGGAGCTACCAGGGAAGCCCTTCTCCCACCTTTTTTCAAGAAGCTAAACACACAGTTCCCATGGATTCTTCCTATCCGTCGCGGTTGAACCAACACTGTAGACTTTTAAAATCCACAAATTCAAGGGCTTTTCTAATGACCACTCAGGATTCCTAATCAGCAAAGAATGGGAGGTTGATAGTGGTGTATCAGTCAAATTCCTTTGAATTTATAAACACAGAAAAAGGACTGCTCTGTGCTCAGGGGAGGAAAGAAAAAAGGAAAGGAATTTGATGAAGTAGCTCAGAAATCGTGGAAATAATAGTAGTCTTTTTTTTTTATTGCTATTTTGACCATTTTTAAGTGTACCTTTCAGTGGCACTCAATTAGTGCCAAATCACAATATTGCCCAATTGTTACCACTATTTCCAAAACTTTTTTCATCATCCCAGACAGAAACTGCACTCATTGAGCAATTGTTCCCCATTCTCCCAGCCCCTGGTAAACTCTACTCCCTGTTTTCTACAAATTTGATTAGTCTAGGTACCTCACATAGGTGGAATCATACAATATGTTTTCTTTTGTGGCTGGCTTATTTCACATAGCTTTCAAGGTTCGTCCATGTGGTACTATATATCAGAACTTCATTCCTTTTTAGCTGAATAATGTCCCACAGTTTACATATACCACATTTGTTTATCCATTCATCTTCGGATGCACAATTGGGCTGCTAGATTTTTGCCATTGTGAGTAATGCTGCGGTGAACATGGATATACAAATATCTAAGTCCCTGTTTTCAGTTCTTGTGGTATATACCCAAGACTTGATCATATGCCAATTCTGTGTTTAATTTTTTTTTGAGGAACCACCATACTGTTCTCCACAAATTCATTTTTAAGTAAGATTTCTTTCTTTCTTTTTTTTATACTGATTCTTTATGTGATTTAGAAAGTATTTCTCAAATGTGAGCATATCAGAACACTTAGAATGGATAAAATAATCTTGCCCTTGTCCATTTCTGCAAAAAAATTGGGATTTTGCTAGAGATTGCATTGAATCTGTAGATCCCTTTGAGTAGTACCAACATCTTAAACAATACTAAGTCTTTCAGTCCATTACACAGGATATCTTTCCTCTGAGTTAGGTCTTTAATTTCATCCAGCTTTGTATATAGTTCTGTTTACCAAGTTTTGTACCTCTTTGGTTAAAGCTATCCTGAAGTATTTTATTCTTGTTGAGGAGCTATTGTTCTGTGGACTTTTAAGGTTTATTTTCTTAGCAACTTTCAAATATGCAATACAGTATTGATAGGGACAAAGTGGGTGATGGAATGGTTAATCCCAGGACTTGTCTGGTGGTCCAGTGGTTAAGAACCCATCTGCCAATGCAGAGGACATGGGTTCCATCCCTCGTCTGAGAAGATATCACATGCCTTGGGGCAACTAAGCCCATGCACCACAACTGCTAAAGCCCAAGTGCTCTAGAGGCCCTGATCTGCAACAAGAGAAGCACATCACAACTACAGAGAGTCATCCTGCTTGCTGCAACTAGAGAAAGCCCATGCTCAGCAACGAAGCCCCAGTGCAGCCAAAAACAAGTACGTAAAAAAAAAATTTAAAGAGGAGAAAGTGTTTGAAAACATAGTTAACAGAAAAAAAAGTAGAAAAAAAGATGGGAGACCCCTGTGAAGTAATGATTACTCAAGAGAGCAGGTTTGTTTAACCACAAAACCAAGCAGAATTGCTTAGCAACAAAACCATGCAACTGAAGCACGAGATATGCCCCCAAACAATAAAACAATGGTGGCATGAGACACATATCCTGCCCAGTGAGCTCAGGAAGTTAATAATCCCTAGGACATACTCTCTGCACACATAAAAAAAAAAAAAAAAGATAATTTATGGACTTAGTTTGACCACACAGGGACAAGAAAACTCCCCTGCCCAACCTGGAGAAGGAGCTGATGATGGAAGCATGGCAGAAGGAGCTGATGATGGAAGCATGGCTTCTACCTAAGAAAGACAAAGAAGTTCTTCTCTCTCTCCCCACTTTTCCTTTGATTATAAAACTGTAGTCCAGTAAGTTCTTGGAGCATGGCAGCCCCTCACCCACCTGCTTATAAACCTCACAAGTGTCCTATTCTAATAAGTGACTTTTATAGTCATCATTTGGCCTCTCGCTGAATTCTTTCTGCACTGAGACATAAAGGACTGTGGTACCAGAGCTCTCTGGGGCCCCCAAAATACCACCAAATAGTTTCACAAATTCCTAACTATAGTCACCATGCTGTGCATCACATCCCCATGACTTCTTTGGAATTGTTTTCTTAATTTCCTTTTCATATTTTTGATAATTAGTATACAGAAATACAACTGATTTTTGTGTGTTTATTTTGTATCTTGCAATTTTACTCAAATTAGTTATTAGCTCTAACAGTTTTTTAATGTATTTTTTAGCATGTTCTACATATAAGATCATATCATCTGCAAATAGAGGTCATTTTATTTCTTCTTTTCCAGTTTGGATACCTTTTATTTCTTTTTCTTGCCTACTTGCCCTCCCTATATTGGAAAGAATTGACATTAGAACAGTCCAGTCACCTCACAGAACTTCTCTTTAGGATACTGCCATAAGGCATCTCTATCCTAAACTATTTTTATGTGTCTGCATTCAAGGTTGCAAATCCTGGGAGACAGAATTGGCACATGCCCATAACTTCTCGGCCAGTGGCCTCATCCTTGCAGGTGAAGTGTTGTAAGATTAGCCTTGCTTGGGCCATGAACCTACTCTCTGCCTAGAGAGTAAGTCTGACACCAGAAGAAAGCAATGGAAGAGATGCCCAGAGGATAAAACCAATAAGTATCTTCGGTACTTGAGAGTCCCACGAACAAACCACCAATCTAATCTGCAAAGGTTAATCTCTAGGTGTCTGCTTTCTTATCAACTTGCTGGAGATAAGTACAAAGTCTGATGTTGGTACTTTCCTGTCCATTCAAAGTGGAAGATGATTTCTGTGAGGCAATAAGCAAATTGTCTGTTTTGGATCAAAGCATTATATGAAATGTCCAAGAGAGAAGGGGGAGCTCTGGTGCCCCAAACCATACAGAACCTGTGATCCTAAGAAAAATCAGGGTCAGCAAATACTTCCTGTACTGAGGCCTGGAACCCAGATGACACTTGAGCTTTTGTAGCTCACCACGGACTGGCAACAGAGATCTCTCTTATATCTGATCTTAAGTAACATCTTTCTTGTCTACTTAAAGTATCCTCAAAGGACCTGGTTTCTTAGAAGTGGCACACCCTCTTTGAAACTAGATGTCGTCTTTGTAACTTTGGATCATTCCCCATTTAGGCAAGAGTGAATCTTGCAACATAATTTTATACATATATATGCTATTTTGCAAATGCTCCCTGGTGGACAGAACTAGTATAACAGTTCAGTTCAATCACTCAGTCGTGTCCAACTTTTTGCAACCCCATGGACTGCAGCACACCAGGCCTCCCTGTCCATCACCAACTCCCCGAGATTACTCAAACTCATGTCCATTGAGTCGGTGATGCCATCCAGTCATCTCATCCTCTGTCGTCCCCTTCTCCTCCCGCCTTAAATCTTTCCCAGCATCAGGGTCTTTTCCAACGAGTCAGCTATCCGCATCAGGTGGCCAAAGTATTGGAGCTTCAGTTTCAGCATCAGTCCTTCCAATGAATGTTCAGGACTGATTTCCTTTAGGAAATTAGGATTGACTGGTTGAACCTCCTTGCCTTCCAAGGGACTCTCAAGAGTCTTCTCCAACACCACAGTTCAAAAGCATCAATTCTTTGGCACTCAGCTTTCTTTACAGTCCAACTCTCACATCCATATATGCCTACTGGAAAATCCATAGCCTTGACTAGACGGACCTTTGTCAGCAAAGTAATGTCTCTGACCAAAATGTCACTTGAGGATAATAGAAAGGACCTGGGGATGGACAAACTCTCCACTTGGGTCTACTCACAACACAAATCAGCCCTAAAGAGCTTCAGATGACTCCACCATCTTTTCTCTTTGTCTCTTCTGCTCCCCTCCAAGTTAATAACAATACAATCATTAAAAGGAAAGTATTTGCTTTTGCAATTCATCTTGTCCAAGTTCTTGCTTATTGTGGTAATCAAGATATTTGGGGAAAATATATGGAGTAAAGGTTCAGGTGCTGAGCAATGTTGCTGCTGTTTCGTCACTAAGTCGTATCTGACTCTTTCGAGACCCCATGGACTGTAGATCACCAGGCTCCTCTGGCCATGGGATTTTCCAAGCATGAATACGGGAGTGGGTTACCATTTCCTTCTCCAGAGGGTCTTCCTGACCCAGGGATGGAACCCGCATCTCCCGCATCGCGGGCAGATTCTTTTACCATTGAGCCTACTGAGAAGCCCCAGGCAATGATGGGAAGTTAGTAGTGGATAAGTTCACGCTCCAACAGTATAGGACACTCACACCCAACAGGAAAATCAGTAAACCAAAAATCCCATGCATCAGGTGAGAACTCAATAGGTGCCTTATTACTTACAAAATAATGTAAGTCGTGACTTTTTCTCCCCATTCATAATAGTAGTGACTAAAGCCTCTGAAAACTTTTTAGACAAAGGTAAGAAGCATTCCATGACCTCTGACATAGAGCACTTCTAGACAAGAGCCTTCAAATCTTCTCTTGAGAAATATCACAGTAACACTGAAATCCAATTTCTGGATGTAGGCGGAAAAATTATCTGAAACTTACACAAGTACTTGAAACTCCAAATTATATATGATTTGACCTTTACTGAACCATGGCAGGACTTCCCCAGTGGCTCAGCCATAAAGAATCCACCTGCAATGCAGGAGATGCAGGACACGCGGGTTCAGTCCCTGGGTTGGGAAGATCCCCTGGCAAAGGCATGGCAACTCACTCCAATATTCTTGCCTGGAGAATCCTATGGACAGAGAAGCCTGGCAGGCTATAGGCCATGGGGCCACAAAGAGTGGAACACGACTGAAGGGACTGAGCACGCACATACAAGCCATTACAGCCCTTTTCTGTTTCTTTCCCCTGTTGCTCTAGCCTAGATTTAGGGAAATTGTACATTTTCTCCCTCTGTGCCACCCAGAAATTTCACAGTTGAATTCCAGCTAGAGGAAGTGACACAAATAAACACCCATCTCAAGTTGTGTCATCTATAATGGTTTCTTAATTTTTAAGAAATTTTAAAAAATTTTATTCTTTTTGGCCACACCACATGGCATGCAGGATCTTAAGTTTCCTGACCAGGGATCAAACCTGCCCTCCTGCAGTGGAAGCACAAGTCTTAACCACTGGACTGCTGGGAAAGTCCCAACAATGGTTTCTGATGAAAATTTTTTAAAAAATTAGAGGAAGGGACTGTATTTATGCATACACACACATATTATTGAACATAATTCTCAAATTTCTAACTACAACATTAAACTTAAAACTATAACCAAAAAAAGAGAGAGAGAGAGAGGAGACTTGCCTGGTGGTCCGGTGGTTAAGAATCCGGCTGCCAATGTAGGGGACGTGGGTTCGACCCTTGAACTATAAGATCCCACACGCCAGGAGGAAACCGAATCCAATCCATGCGCTACAACTGCGGAAGCCCGAGAGCGCTAGGGCCCTTGTCCCACCAGAGAAGCCCCGCAAGCAGATCGCAACTAGGGAGTAGCCCCCGCCAGCCACAACTGGAGAAAATGCAGTAGCAACCAAGACCCAGCTCAGCCAAAAGTCAAAACGAACTCACAGGAGGGGGCCTGGCAGACCCTCTGGGTTCTTACAGTGAGTCGCGTGGACCCGTCTCTGCTTTCAGAAGCAGCCCTAGTGGTTAGTTCCGTGTGAGCTCAGGTGTACCTAGCACCAACTGACGAGATAGCCCGTGACTATCTACATATCCTGCCCCAGGACATTTCCTGGTGCCACAGGAACCTGCTAGACCCACAGACCAAGTATAGTCTGGAGCAAATTCATCCAAAGGGGAATGGGGCTGGATGCTGATCCAGCCTTCCAGCCTTCAGATGCACCATTCTGGGAGGCATTCTGTAGTTTCTCGGGAGTAGTTTCTCTGGCTAACTGGAGCCCCTGACGCCCACAGCAACCATCTAGATAACCTTACGTGGCCACTTTCTTCTCTGGTTCATTCACCTCAGGCCCTCCTGGGATCATCTTCCAAATAAACTCCCTTCACTCAATTCTTTGTCTCAGGAGTTATGCTTTCAAATGAACTCAGGAGTCATTATTGGTATTCTCGGGACAGGGACTTAGATATCTTGGCACCTGGTCCCTCTAAGGAACTATGGCTGGGGATGGTTGTGAGTAGGAGAGAAGACCTCAGAGAGCAGAGACAGATAAAGCAGAGGACTTCCCTGGTGGTCCCCTGGCTGAGACTCCATGTTCCCAACACAGGGGTCTCTGGTTTGATACCTGGTCAGAGAACTAGATCCCACATGCTGCAGCTAAGAATTCACAGGCCACAGTGAAGACTCAGCCACAGTCAAACAAATAAACAAATATTAAAGAAAAAAAAGGATGCAGGGGGAGAGAAGAGAATCCAGAACTGGACAAGGAAGAGGAAAGGCATTGACATAACGGGGAAGACGGTGAATGGGGATCCTGGACCATCCAAAAGGGAGCATCGATCTTCACTTCAGGGAGGAGCCCACGACTGAGGCTATGGTGACATATGGTCTGCCTCCCTGCTGCCCTCCTAATTCTTATTCTGATAGCTCTAATGATTCTGTGAGTCCCCGACAGAGGCAAGAGCATGTTGTCATGGCTATTGCCTCCACTCCAGGGCTTCCCTGGTGGCTCAGAGATTAAAGCGTCTGCCTGGAATGCAGGAGACCCGGGTTCGATCCCTGGGTCGGGAAGATTCCCCGGAGAAGGAAATGGCAACCACTTCAGTACTCTTGCCTGGAGAATCCCGTGGAGGGAGGAGCCTGGTAGGCTACAGTCCATGGGGTCGCAAAGAGTCGGACACGACTGAACGACTTCCCTTTCACTTTCCAGAGATGATACGTGACAAACACGAAAGTTCTAAGGACAGAAGGGAGTGCATGGTCCAGGCCCCATGCCCAAGGATCCCTAGTTCATTCCTACTCTTCCTTAGCCCCTTGTTTCCCTGCTTTTCTTGATACTCCCAGCTGCCCACGGGGCTTGCCCAGTAGCTCAGCAGTAAAGAATCCACCTGCAATGTAGGAGACAGAGGAGACGTGGGTTCAGTCCCTGGGTCTGGAAGATCCCCTGGAGGAGGGCATGGAAATCCACGTCAGTATTCTTGCCTGGAGAATCCCACAGACAGAGGAGCCTGGTGGGCTATAATGAAAGAGTCAGATATGACTGAAGGGACTGAACACCAGCTGGCCACAGGGTAGATTTTCATGGTAAATTAGAGGAAGGCAAAGGCCACTGTGGCTCTTCACTTTCTCCCTATGGATTTGAGTCTCAGGTTCGGGAGTGGGGGCCCAGTCTCAATGCCAGGGTCACTTTTGAATCTTCACAGGATCACACTATTGTATCACTTTCCCTTTTCACCCTCTGGACTTCCCTGGTGACTCAGACAGTAAAAAATCCACCTGCAATGCAGGAGACCTGGGTTCAGAAGATCCTCTGGAGAAGGGGATGGCTACCCACTCTGGCATTCTTACCAGGAAAATCCCACGGACAGAGGAGCCTGAAGGGCTACTGTCCACGGGAGTGCAAAGAGTTAAACAGGACTGAGCCTCACTTTCATCCTTAATTTCTCCAGAGGAATAATTCCCCTCTTCTCACACTCCTTGAGAATGAGGTTCTAGATCTTGTTATTCATTCCCTAACCTTATGAAGAAAAATTAAAGTTCATTAGGTGAACTTTCCTTGCAGTCCAGGGATTAAGCCTCCAAGCTCCCAATGCAGGGGCCAGGTTCAATCGCTGGTCAGAGAATTAGATCCCTCTTGCTGCAACTAAGAGTTTGCATGCTGCAAAAAAAAGATCCTGTTTGCCACAACTAAGACCTGGTGCAGTCCAGTGAAAAATTTTTAAAGTTACTTAGGAACAGGAGGTGCCCTTTACCGTGGGTATCCTTATAGCTTTCACCCTTTACCAAGGGACTCTTGTGAGAACGCATGCCTTCAAACTATAGGCAGTTTACCGGATATCCTTAGCTTTCACTTTTGTTTTGCAAAGAGCCGGAAAGTCAGAAATCAGTGAATAAGACCTTCTCCATTTCCACATCTCTCCTGTGCAAACCTTGTGCATTCACACAGCCTTTCAGAATCCCTGGAATATGTTAGAGATTTCCAGAGTGCCCCATGATTATCCAGTTCTCCGAGGCGTACTCAGATTCCCAGCCTGCCTCTTGCTAACCTCCACTGAAAGCAGAGCCTCAGGGAGCTGCTACGTTGCCAGTGGATGGCTATTGTTTTGATAATACCCTGGGAGCAGGGTTATTTTGTTCTGTTGGGCTGAACTCTGAGTCAAATCAAACAGCCACAACTACCTAAGAATAGAGATTTTCCAGGGAGCTCCAAGTTCAGGCAAAATATTGACTGTGCTCCGGGGGTGTTGCTTTTCAATGAGCTCCACCAGAGGTCAGTCCTCTCCATCGGCTGTGAGGCTGCTGGCTTTTTGTGGCCACCACCCACCTGAGCTGGGGAGGGAGGGGATGGAAAGAGTATCCCGTTCACAAATTAAAATACCACTGATCCCATTTTCTAAGCACAGTCCTGTCATTTCTCTCGGATAGATGATTTTCAGTTTGTTCTGTGGCTTTGGTTAATTTCCCAAGTTCTAAAAAGGTTGATGTTAGTTGTTTTGCTGGTATTTTCACTGTTTATCATAAGGCTCCCTTCAACCCACCCCACCCCACCCACCTCTCAGTTATCACAGCACCCAGCTGGGCTCCCTGTGTTATACAGCAACCTCTCACTAGCTATCTGTTTTACACATGGTAGTGTATATATGTTAATGCTAGTCTCTCCATTTGTCTCACCCTCTCCTTCCTTCACTGTGCGCCTAAGTCTGTTCTCTATGTCTGTGTCTCTATTCCTTCCATGCAAATAGTTTCATCAGTACCAAAAAATTATAATCTTTGTGATGATTAATTTCTTACTAGATGCCTCTTCCCAAAATGATTATATTTGATGGATCATTTTATTTAATGATCATACCAATCCTCTGAAATAGACAACTATCATTGTCTCCATGTTACAGATGTTATACATGAGCATCAAGAGAGGTTAAGAACTTGCCTAAGACAATGTTTCTGCTATACTATAAACTAGATATTAAAAAGAAACTCTCTGATTAATAAGTGTTTATTCTTTATGAGGGGCTTCCCTGGTGGCTCAGATGGTAAAGAATCCACCTGCAATGTGGGAGACCTGGGTTTGATCCCTGGGTTGGGATGATCCCCGGGAGGAGGGCATAACAACCCACTCCAGTATCCTGGCCTGGAGAATCCCCATGGAGAGAGTAAAGTGATGTGCTATGGTCCATGGGGTTGCAAAGAGTCGCAGCACATTCTTTACCAGACTTCCATATTGCCCCAACAACAGAATTTCAAAAGGCAATGAAAGTTAAAGAAACAGGTTATTGTTTTACCTATGTAATTGTGTAAAGTACGTTTGGTTTGTATTACATGTGAAGTAAAATTTCCAAATTGTATTTTTACTTAGAAATTCTGAACATTTTAGTTGTAATAATATAAGATTTGTAGTTCCACTTTTCTTTCCTTTAAGACTTCACTCTCTCTTCTCCATCACATTTTCATTTTTGTATATTGTAAGGTGAAGAAAACATTTATATTAAGAAATCTGAATCCTTGTATTTGTTTGAACAAATACTGGCAAAACTTTTATACAAACAAAACAAATGCTGGTAAAACTGGCAAAAATTTTTCAGTGATTTTTGTGAGGCTGTATATTTTCTACATTTCTAAGCAGATGCCATTTTTACATTTATGAAGTTAATTATTGACATTGTGGTAAGTAAAATAATGATCGCTCCAATAATATCTACATTATAATCTTCAGAATTTGTGAGCATGTTAGGGTCCATGGCAAAGGAGTATTAAGATTGCTAGTTAGTTAATCTTAAAATAGGAAGATTGTTGTCGATTATCTGGATAGAAATAATATCATCGCAACGGTTCTTAAAACTGGTAGAAGGAAGTGGTGGGGAGAAAGTTTACTATGAGAGAAAGGTACAGAAAGATGCAGCTTTGCTGGATTTGCGCACAGAAGCTGGAGGCTATAACCCAAGGAATGTGGGCATCCTCTAGAAGCTGGAAATAGTGAAACAAAACACAACAAAGGAACAGATGCTCTCCTAGAGCCACCAGAAGGGAGTGCAGAGTTGTTAAGACCTTCATTTGCCTAGTGTGACCCTTGTCAGACACCTGACCTGAACTTATTATCTATAAGATAATACATTTGAAGTGTTTGAAGCCTTTTAGTTTTCAGAAACTTGTTATAGTAGCAATAGAAAACTGGCAGTTATAATCTACTTGACTTAAAGTAAACACAGGGAAATACTTAGCTTTGTCATTTTACTTGCTATTTTAACAAAATGAGATGAATATCAATAAAGTGCCTTGAGCTAAGTTCCTGAGATGCTATTGCAGTTTGTAAATGTGTGTACTGTGCTAGTATACATTATATATGCAAGTATAGATCTAAAAATACAGTAGACAATATATCAAATCTTACAGCAATAGGAGGAGTAGGTCACTAGAATGTGTCAGTAGGGGGTGCTCATGTATAGGGTACCACTGTGACTCCCACAAACATCATCTGACTGGGGGAAGGGCATACCAGAAGCACCAATTCTGAGAAATACATGTTTGAAGAAAAATTCAGAACCTATTACTGAAAATATGCCAAACAGAAGAATCATCATTCTGCATTTATTCTTGGATATGTATTCCATGTCTGAATACATAATTCTTAAAGACTAATTTTAATTTATCAAATTTATTTTTGCCATATTTTTTCCTTGGTAGTATTTAATGAAATGCTTACATTGTGATCATACCAACTTTGAAAGTAAAATAAAACATTGTAGCTTGTTTGCTATAAATTTTAGGTACAATTCTGTATATTTATGGTGTGATTGTACAGCATAGAAGTGTTTTATCAGAGTTACTAGAATTTGTTGTCAAGCAAATTTTCCATTTTGGTAACTGCTTCTACATTTTATGATCATGTAGTCATTTATGTAACATTTTTGAACTTTTCTTTTGGAATTGCAATAAGCAATAGTTCATGAATATTCCCCAAATATTAAGCTTACATTTTTCATTTATCTTTTTTTGTCATATCATCTACCTGTTTCTTTAATATTCTTATATTTTTATTTTTTCACAATGAAAGTTACTTTAGCTTATTATTCATAATGTTAATGGAATATTTATGCTTCAAAAATTGAATTTACTTACATGAAATAAAGTTTTGTGCTAATCTAGGATATTTAATCAATGAATTGAAGTTGTATAAAGCAATTCTGAGACATGCAAAGGTAAAGAGTTCTACCATAAATGAAATAAACAGTCCCTCTGTGCTAGAAGCTTACCTTGATGCCTGACACAACCTCTATATACTACATGAGTGAGGTGGCATAAACCACATCAAAAGTCCAAACCTAAGTTAGCCCCAGGGACAAAATGAATCAAATGATTTATTTGTCGTCTATTCTTATCACAGATTTAAAGTTGCTCCTGCTTATTTAACTTATATGCAGAGTACATCATGAGAAACGCTGGACTGGAAGAAACACAGGCTGGAATCAAGATTGCTGGGAGAAATATCAATAACCTCAGATATGCAGATGACACCACCCTTATGGCAGAAAGTGAAGAGGAACTAAAAAACCTCTTGATGAAAGTGAAGGAGGAGAGCGAAAAAGTTGGCTTAAAGCTCAACATTCAGAAAACGAAGATCATGGCATCCGGTCCCATCACTTCATGGGAGATAGATTGGGAAACAGTGGAAACAGTGTCAGACTTTATTTTCTGGGGCTCCAAAATCACTGCAGATGGTGACTGCAGCCATGAAATTAAAAGACGCTTACTCCTTGGAAGAAAAGTTATGACCAACCTGGATAGTATATTCAAAAGCAGAGACATTACTTTGCTGACTAAGGTCCGTCTAGTCAAGGCTATGGTTTTTCCTGTGGTNCTGATGCTGGGAGGGCTTGGGGGCAGGAGGAGAAGGGGACGACCGAGGATGAGATGGCGGGATGGCATCACGGACTTGATGGACGTGAGTCTGAGTGAACTCCGGGAGATGATGTTGAACAGGGAGGCCTGGCGTGCTACGATTCATGGGGTCGAAAAGAGTCAGACACGACTGAGCAATTGAACTGAACTGAACTGAACTGAACTGACTGGAACATGAACCGTGCCTTTTTGGGATCCCAGTTGATAATCTGACAAAAGTTTTCTGTCATTACTGAGTTTTTGTTAACCGCCAATGATTAAGTGTGAGTGAAAGAAATATACACCAACTCCTCTACCTCCATATAATTGATTTAAATAAAGGAAAATTAACATCAATGATGAAAACACACATCATTGATGAAACAAGGGAAGGGAGACATGGATATATACACAATCATTTCTGCTGGATGATTGTCACCTGGGACTCAATTTAAGACTAAAACCTACATCTTTCATTTCTGAGAGATTAGTATAGTATCATGAAAACTGAATAGAGGAAATCCTAGCAGATCCTCACTAATACCCACTAAACAGAGAAATACAGTCTGTTAGAAAAAGCAGTTTGTGTGTGTGTGTGTGTGTGTTTTCAGAGATGGGGCCATTTCTACTTGGCATTTCTTTTAATGCTATAGATTAATAGCACCTACACATAGTTGAGGAACGAAAAGGAGGCCATGAAAACAGAAAAACCTGTGGAGAGGTCTTTCCATGACTGTGCTGCTGCTGCTAAGTCACTTTAGTTGTGTCCAGCTCTGTGCGACCCCATAGACGGCAGCCCACCAGGCTCCTCCATCTATGGGATTCTCCAGGCAAGAGTACTGGAGTGGGGTGCCGTTGCCTTCTCCTTCCCTGACTGTACATCCCATTAAAGCAAGAAGCTCATCTCAGGGCTGAGAGAAGTTCCCTTATATTTACGGGCAACTGACCCCATGAGGAAATTCAACTTACAAAACAGCCAGAAAGGAAGCCATACATATAAACCTGAAGCAGAAGCCGAGCCAAACGAGAGAACAGATACCAAAAACTACTACCTGGAACAGAAATTTGAACAAACAATAGATAAAAGTCTACCTGGAGGAACTTCTAGACAAGACAACCCATGAATCTAACTTCCTCTCAGTTCTGTGCAGAAAACTGACATTCCAAACTTATTATTTAAACCCGCATAATGAAGGACTCCAAAAACAGCCAGGTAAATAGTGAGAGACCCAAGGAAAATAAACGCAGAATATTTATAGTCAATTATCAAATCTTTCTAAATCAGAGGTTGGCAAAGTTTTTCTTATAGGGCCAGATGGATAAACATTTTAGGCTTTGTGGGCCAAGAGACACAGTGAAAGCTCTTATTATTTAAAAATGTAATCATTAAAATGTAAAAACTACTTTTAACCTGTGGGCCATTAAAAACAAAATTAGCCCCTGGCTAGATATGGCCCAGGGGCTGTAGTTTGCTGTTCTAGACTTGATATTGTTTAGTCCCTAAGTTTCGACCGACCGATTCTTTTGTGATCCTATGGACTGCCGCCCGCCAGGCTCCTCCGTCCTTGGGATTTCCCAGTCAAGAATACTGGAGTGGAGGCCCTGCCAAAAGGAGTCAGCCCATCTCAGAGTCCATGCACCCACCCTTGCCCACCCAGCTTTAGTCATGGTATCTGGCAACGCGAATATCGGAAAACCCGCCCTGGAATTCCAGGCTCCCCTAGTGGTGGATGGTGCCTTCAAGAAGGTGAAGCTTTCTGAGTACAAAGGAAAATACTTTGTATTTTCTCCCATCTGCAATTTACCTTTGTGTGCCCCACGGAGATCATCGCTTTCAGCAACATGCTATGGAGTTGCACAAGCTGAACTGCCAGGTGCTGAGCCTCTCTGCGAACGCTTAGTTCTGTCTCTTATACACATCTCATCCCACTAGCCTGCTGCGCAGCAGAAGACTGCTTACTGAAACAGCACCCTGGGCAGAAGGTGATAACTTGGGAACTGTTAAGTTCCCTGCACAAGTGCCCTGGCTGGAACAAATCCCGGTAGCTTCTTCCTGTTCTCGTTTTTATCCGGCTTGTCATCCAGGGTGTGTTCTTGATCCACCATTGCTAACTATGGGGAAGGAAATGCATGGTGGGCTATTTGGGAGGAGGCACTAATCTCTCCTACTTAGCTCTGGACCTTTCCCTGGCATTAGTGGAGCCAATCAATAATATCTTATCTCCAGACGTCTCAGTCCCTCCACTAAGAGTCAGTTCAGATTGTTTCCATGCCATTCATGACTTTACTACAAAGCCTCTTGAGGAAAGTGAAGGAGGAGTGCGAAAAAGTTGGCTTAAAGCTCAACATTCAGAAAACGAAGATCATGGCATCCGGTCCCATCACTTCATGGGAAATAGATGGGGAAACAGTGGAAACAGTGTCAGACTTTATTTTTTTGGGCTCCAAAATCACTGCAGATGGTGACTGCAGCCATGAAATTAAAGGACGCTTACTCCTTGGAAGAAAAGTTATGACCAACCTGGATAGTATATTCAAAAGCAGAGACATTACTTTGCTGACTAAGGTCCGTCCAGTCAAGGCTATGGTTTTTCCAGTGGTCATGTATGGATGTGAGAGTTGGACTGTGAAGAAGGCTGAGCACCGAAGAATTGATGCTTTTGAACTGTAGTATTGGAGAAGACTCTTGAGAGTCCCTTGGACTACAAGGAGATCCAACCAGACCATTCTGAGGGAGATCAATCCTGAGATTTCTTTGGAAGGAATGATGCTAAAGCTGAAACTCCAGTACTTTGGCCACCTCATGAGAAGTGTTGACTCATTAGAAAAGGCTCTGATGCTGGGAGGGCTTGGGGGCAGGAGGAGAAGGGGACGACCGAGGATGAGATGGCGGGATGGCATCACGGACTTGATGGACGTGAGTCTGAGTGAACTCCGGGAGATGATGTTGAACAGGGAGGCCTGGCGTGCTACGATTCATGGGGTAGAAAAGAGTCAGACACGACTGAGCAATTGAACTGAACTGAACTGAACTGAACTGACTGGAACATGAACCGTGCCTTTTTGGGATCCCAGTTGATAATCTGACAAAAGTTTTCTGTCATTACTGAGTTTTTGTTAACCGCCAATGATTAAGTGTGAGTGAAAGAAATATACACCAACTCCTCTACCTCCATATAATTGATTTAAATAAAGGAAAATTAACATCAATGATGAAAACACACATCATTGATGAAACAAGGGAAGGGAGACATGGATATATACACAATCATTTCTGCTGGATGATTGTCACCTGGGACTCAATTTAAGACTAAAACCTACATCTTTCATTTCTGAGAGATTAGTATAGTATCATGAAAACTGAATAGAGGAAATCCTAGCAGATCCTCACTAATACCCACTAAACAGAGAAATACAGTCTGTTAGAAAAAGCAGTTTGTGTGTGTGTGTGTGTGTGTTTTCAGAGATGGGGCCATTTCTACTTGGCATTTCTTTTAATGCTATAGATTAATAGCACCTACACATAGTTGAGGAACGAAAAGGAGGCCATGAAAACAGAAAAACCTGTGGAGAGGTCTTTCCATGACTGTGCTGCTGCTGCTAAGTCACTTTAGTTGTGTCCAGCTCTGTGCGACCCCATAGACGGCAGCCCACCAGGCTCCTCCATCTATGGGATTCTCCAGGCAAGAGTACTGGAGTGGGGTGCCGTTGCCTTCTCCTTCCCTGACTGTACATCCCATTAAAGCAAGAAGCTCATCTCAGGGCTGAGAGAAGTTCCCTTATATTTACGGGCAACTGACCCCATGAGGAAATTCAACTTACAAAACAGCCAGAAAGGAAGCCATACATATAAACCTGAAGCAGAAGCCGAGCCAAACGAGAGAACAGATACCAAAAACTATTACCTGGAACAGAAATTTGAACAAACAATAGATAAAAGTCTACCTGGAGGAACTTCTAGACAAGACAACCCATGAATCTAACTTCCTCTCAGTTCTGTGCAGAAAACTGACATTCCAAACTTATTATTTAAACCCGCATAATGAAGGACTCCAAAAACAGCCAGGTAAATAGTGAGAGACCCAAGGAAAATAAACGCAGAATATTTATAGTCAATTATCAAATCTTTCTAAATCAGAGGTTGGCAAAGTTTTTCTTATAGGGCCAGATGGATAAACATTTTAGGCTTTGTGGGCCAAGAGACACAGTGAAAGCTCTTATTATTTAAAAATGTAATCATTAAAATGTAAAAACTACTTTTAACCTGTGGGCCATTAAAAACAAAATTAGCCCCTGGCTAGATATGGCCCAGGGGCTGTAGTTTGCTGTTCTAGACTTGATATTGTTTAGTCCCTAAGTTTCGACCGACCGATTCTTTTGTGATCCTATGGACTGCCGCCCGCCAGGCTCCTCCGTCCTTGGGATTTCCCAGTCAAGAATACTGGAGTGGAGGCCCTGCCAAAAGGAGTCAGCCCATCTCAGAGTCCATGCACCCACCCTTGCCCACCCAGCTTTAGTCATGGTATCTGGCAACGCGAATATCGGAAAACCCGCCCTGGAATTCCAGGCTCCCCTAGTGGTGGATGGTGCCTTCAAGAAGGTGAAGCTTTCTGAGTACAAAGGAAAATACTTTGTATTTTCTCCCATCTGCAATTTACCTTTGTGTGCCCCACGGAGATCATCGCTTTCAGCAACATGCTACGGAGTTGCACAAGCTGAACTGCCAGGTGCTGAGCCTCTCTGCGAACGCTTAGTTCACTCACCCGGCTTGGATCAACAACCCCCAGAAGGAGGGAGGCTTGGGCCCCGGAACATCCCCCTGCTGGCCCATGTAACCAGAAACTTGTCCCATGATTATGGTCCCAAGGAAGATGAAGGCATTGCCTACAGGGGCCTCTTTATCATCGATGGCAAGGGTGATGCCCAGATCACCCGCAGTGATTTGCCTGTGGGGTACTCAGTGGATGAGGCTGTGCTGCTGGTCCAGGTCTTACAGTTCACAGAGGAACATGTGGAAGTCTGTCCCGCTGGCTGGGTGCCAGGCAGTCACACAGTCAAGCCCAGTGTGAACCACAACAACAGAATTTCTCTAAACACAACCAGGCCGGCAGACGGGTGGCAAGCTTGGGCCCTTGGCCACCATCTGTGCCCCTACCAGTGTGTGCCCCTTACTGACCCAGGAAAGGCCAGACCTGCCTCTTTAGACTCGACGGTCCAAGATGGAAGAAGGGCCAAGCCAAGGCCTTCTTAACCTCCTAGCTGAGAGCTAGGTGAATGGTGACCCCTCTTTGGAGTCCACATGACTGGGAACAGGCCTAGAGGTGATTAATAAAGTATTAGTGCGTGTGTGTGTGCTAAGCTGCTTCAGTCGTGTCTGACCCTTTGCAATGCTATGGACTGTAGCCCTCCAGGCTCCTCTGTCCACGGGATTCTCCAGGCAAGAACACTAGACTGGGCCATTTCCTATTCCAGGGGATTTTCTAACCCATGTCTCCTGCACTGGAAGGCGAATTCTTTACCACTGAACCACTAGGGAAGCCCGATCTAGACTTATCCTCACTCAAATATGAATAATGAGGAAAATCACTGGATCTGTGACTTATGAAACACAGCAGAAAAAGATAGACACAGCATATACAGAGAGAGATATATTAGCAAAGATACTTTAGGTCATGTCAGAAATCCAACTTAAGCTATCTAAAGGGAAAAAGGATTATTAGCTCAAATAACTGAGCAGCGCTGGTGGGTCAAAAGGGGGAGCAAAGTGATCTTTTCCTTCCGTCTCTCTTGTCAGCTCTTCTCTGTGATTCAGTCGCTTTCAATCTGCAGATGTAAAAGAAATATATTGGAAATCTGGATTAAGCAAAAGATTTGGGAAAAATAAAAATAAGTAAAACGACCAATAAATATCTATATAGATGCATAACATGAAAGTGACTTAAAAACGGGTGAAGAGAGAGTTGACTCCAAGCATCCACAGCAGGGGGCTTAGTTCCTGGTGGGAGAACTAAGATCCTGCGTGCCCTATGGCACCTCTAAATAAAAGTAAAGAAAAAATAAGTGCCAACATTGAATAGTTAAGGTTGGGGCTGGAATGTTCTGGACTTGTCAGCCAGGCCGCGCCAGCTGCCTGTGTCAAAAAAGCAAAAAAGAAGTTTAACAACTAGTTAAAAAAAAAACAACTAATGAGTAAGCTCTGGGTTTGAGAGGGCTTGAAGTGTGTGTGTGGGAAGCTTGGAAAGGGAGAGAGAATGGAAAAGAGGAGAATCCAACTAAGGACAAGGAAAGAGGTTCTTGAGTATTGTTCTGGGTGTACAGATCCAGAAGTTGGAGGCAGTACTTATCCTTGTAGCATGCCTCATCATTCTTGGTTATAGGAGCAGAGAAGATGCACTGGATTTGTTCTCAGGATGGTGTTGGATGTCAATTCATAGCTCAGTTGGTAAAGAATGCACCTGCAATGCAGGAGACCCCAGTTCAATTCCTGGGTTGGGAAGATCCCCTGGCGAAGAGATATCCTACCCACTCGAGTATTTTTGGGCTTCCCTTGTGGCTTAGCTGGTAAAGAATCTCAAAGAGTCGGACTCGGCTGAGCACCTTTCACCTTCTGATTGTGAAACAGAGCAGGACCATATGGTCCTTGCCCACCCAGTCCCCCCACTGCCACCTGCAATGTCTTCTGCCTGCCTTTTGCCTGTGAAAAACTTCAGTTATAAAAAAAGAAGTTTAATCAGAGAAGTGAGAAATGCTGAAACAAGGGAAAACAGTCCAAGGAGACAATAATAATAATGCAGTCACTAAGCAAAGTCAAGGACCTTTAATAGTTTCTCAAGGGCTATAGATAATATTCCGAGCCATACCCTGTGACTTGTCTCATAGCTGTCTTATAGATACCAAAACACCAGGTGGAGCAGTTCACTGCATGGTGACCAGACAGTGCCCAGGACTTGAGCTGCCACAACTCTGAGAACTGACCGCAAAGAAATGGGAACACGTGCACCCCGGAACTGAAGATCCACCGTACCTACAACAACCAAGACGATGCTGGTCAGACCACTGATGACCAACCTGAAGATGACTGTTAGAGATGACTATACTCTTTCTGCCTGTAATCCCCCCACTCTGTCTATAAAAGCCTTCACCCCCGATTCTAGGGCCAGGGGGTGTCGGCCTTTGGACAGGGTGGACCACTCTGCTTCCTAGTTGCCGGCATCTGAAACAAAGCAAACCTTCCTTTCCACAGACCTGGACTGTTTACCGGCTTTTGAGTGACAAGCAGGCCTGTATACCCCCTGCCCCCCCACACACACCTTTCAGTGACAACAGAAGAAGGAAGGGACGCGGGAAGTGAGAATGCTCCTGAAGGGCTAGTTGTGATAAACCAGGGAGGTCAGACTACAGAGCAAGGGAAGTTTGGCAGTAATGGACCTGATGTGTTGGGAAAAGAAAGATCAAGAACCTACATGTCTTCAAAAATTTACACAACAGTGTAAATCAACTATACTTCAACAAAATAAAAGAACCCCTATGTCTTTTTTGGGTCAGTCAAACCTCAAAGCTGGCAAAAAAAAAAAAGAACCTACAGGACTCTGTACGATCTCAAAACAGTAATAAAAGCTAGGGTTTGGAAGAGGTAGAAATAGAGAATGGTAGGTACGTTGAAGTCAAAGATCTCCATTTCATTTTTCGTTTTATTATTATTTTTACTTAACATTTGGCCACACCTCGCAGCTTGCAGGATCTTAGTTCCCCGACCACAAGGTTGAACCCGGACCCCTGGAAATGCAGACCCCTAACCACTGGACCGCCAGGGTATCCACCAAAGATTTCTAACAGGGAGCAGTTTCTCCCATGGTCATGGGTGAGTCCACTTGACCTGGAGTGAAACTATGTGTCGCTTGAGTCGCTGAAGTGTGGCTCATGACCATGAGGTTTCATGTTTCTTCCAAGGGAAGATGAAGTTATCAGGGTGCTGGCAAGGACAGGGGTTAGCAGTAGACAGGAGCCAGGGGCTACAAGCTCTTGTAAATGTAGATTAGAGCCATAAACTGGTAGATGAGAAAGAAAAGTGGTGGAGGAATTTTTACTCATCTGAGAGGAGTGTTGGTTTGGTAATAATGGAAATGGAAAAAAAAAAAGAGAGAGAGCTCCCTCCAGCCCCTAAAATGTATGGCTGGATTGTGGGAGGTTATGAGCCACCTAACTTCAGAAGAGTGGTCCCAGAAGCAGGATTTTCAAGATAAAATGAGGAGGGAGGGAGGGAAGATTATAGAGGAGAAAAGAATGTGGAGGAGTTTGTTTATAATGGGAGTAAATATCCAGAAGGCACAGCAGAAAAATATTTTGGGGAAGGGAGCGTGGGAGGACGAGTCAGGAAAGAGGGAGTAAGGTGGCATTGGCCTGAAAGTACAGGAGAGGAAAAGAAAAGTATGGAGACTCTCCTGGCAGTCCAGTGGTTAAGACTTCATCTTCCAGTGCAAGTGCTGTGAGTTCCATCCCTGGTCAGGGAGCTAACATCCCACGTGCCTCGGGGCCAAAAAGCCACCAAACATATTATAAAACAGAAGCAATATTGTAATAAATTCAATAATTTTTAAATGGTCCACATAAAAAAAAAATTCTAAAAAGGAAAGAGAGGGAGATACAGAAGTTAAAAGATGAGCTGCCTATATTTGGGGTAAAACCCAAGAAAGATAAGTGAGTTCCGTTGGCTTCTACATGAAACTCTAGTGTCCTGTTCAGGTACCTCTGCTATTCTGAGTATAGCTAGTTTCAGAGAAGGTCTCAGTGGCTTCTGTATCATGACATGCAGGCTGGTGAGCTGGGTGATTGTGTTGGAGCAGGTCTAGTTTGGCTCTCTCGCTCAGTAACTTCCAAGGCATTGTCGACAGTACGGGTTCAATGTGTATTCATTTCTTGTCCAGTGAAAGAGGGACTGGGTGTGGCCAAAGAAAGTAGATGAAGTTTACCAAAGGACTGAAAAGCCTAGAAGATCTCAGCTCTTCTTCCTTCCTTTCCCATTTCAAGAGTCAGAACACTGGGGGATGGGGTGGGGCTGAGATTCACCTGCCTCAGAGAACAGGAGGGGCTGATTGACTATCCTTTCATCTTGAATTGGATAGGAAGGTATGTCTGTTGAAAGGGAGGTAGGAAAGGAACTTCCCTGGTGGTCCAGTGGCTAGGACCCCATCCTCCCAACACAGGGAGCCCAGGTTCGATCCCTGGTCAGGGAACTGGATCCCCACATGCCCCAGCAAAGATTCTGCATACTGCAACCAAAGATCCTTCATGCCTCATCTAAGACCTGGCACTGCCAAATAAATAAGCAAGTGTTTTAAAAAAGAAAAGGAGGTGGGGAAGAGAGGAAGAATTCTTCATACTCCGTCCCATGGAACATGTCCCCAAAAAGTCACTCACTGAAATGTCTGTATGAGATTCAAGCTTCTGAAATGAAGATGGGGAAATCAATCCACTGACAGATGACGTGGAGGAAAATGTCTTTCTTTTAAACAGAGACTCTCCCTGGTCCCCCTGACTCCCTACCATCATCTTCATCAAATCACCCAACAGTTCTGACATATCCTCATTTCACTCCATCTTCTGAATATTTTCTCAAATCTCTTCTCCATGACACTGTCACTTGTCCTTGGGGATTTTACGTTTTTGTACTATATTTGTTAACGAATTTGTTTCCTCCTCTCTCTTTACTGTTCTTCCCTACTATGACTTCCCTTGTGGCTCAGCTGGTAAAGAATCTGTCTGAAATACAGGGGACCTGGGTTCGATCCCTGGGTTGGGAAAGATCCCTTGGAGGAGGGAAAGGCTACCGACTCCAGTATTCTGGCCTGAAGAATTCCATGGATTGTTCAGTTCATGGGATCCTAAAGAGTCAGGCAGGACTGAGCAACTTTCACTTTCGCTTTCTCTTTACTATGCTGCAGTAGAAAAAGTGGTGAATAGGATTACCCTTAACTACTTAGACGGGGAAGGCAACGGCACCCCACCCCAGTACTCTTGCCTGGAAAATCCAATGGACGGAGTAGCCTGGTGGGCTGCAGTCCGTGGGGTCGCTAACAGTCGGACAGACTGAGCGACTTCACTTTCACTTTTCTCTTTCATGCATTGGAGAAGGAAATGGCAACCCACTCCAGTATTCTTGCCTGGAGAATCCCAGGGATGGGGGAGCCTGGTGGGCTGCTGTCTATGGGGTCACACAGAGTCNTGAGCGACTTCACTTTCACTTTTCTCTTTCATGCATTGGAGAAGGAAATGGCAACCCACTCCAGTATTCTTGCCTGGAGAATCCCAGGGATGGGGGAGCCTGGTGGGCTGCCATCTATGGGGTCACACAGAGTCAGACACGACTGAAGTGACTTAGCAGTAGCAGCAGCAGTAACTACTCAGAACTGAATGTTAAATAACACCTCAAAAACTGAAGGTAAAGCCCTGTAAGGGAGACTGATAGATTCCAAAGTTGGGAAGTGTGTGTGTGTGTTAGTCGCTCAGTCAAGGTTCAGTGTATAATCCTTTGTTTAGAAATAATCTTTTTCCATCTAAAATTTGGAAAATAGGGAAACTTTGTTGATCTCAAGCAAAAAAAAAAAAAAAATTGTTTTGTTTTCTTTTTTTGGCTGTGCCTAGTAGCTTGTGGTGGCTCAGATGGTAAAGCATCTCCCTGCAACGCAGGAGACCCGGGTTCGATCCCTGGGTTGAGAAGATCCCTGGAGAAGGAAACGGCAACCCACTCCAGTACTCTTGCCTGGAGAATCCCACGGACAGAGGAGCCTGGTAGCCTACAGTCCGTGGGGTCACAAGGAGTCGGACACGACTGAGCGACTTCACTTTCGCTTTCAGTGGCTTGTAGGATCTTAGTTCCTCAGCCAGGGATGGAACTCAGGCCCTGGCAGTGAAAGCGCCAAGTCCTAAGCACTGGTTCGCTAGGGAATTCCTCACTTCAAACAAGATTTTAACTTCAGATTTTTGTCTATTAAAGGATGTATTACTATTTACCTTTGCAGAGCTATTATATTAACCCTATGGTATATTAGGGATCTGGCATGAAATAGGCCTTCAACAAATAGTAACCATTATTACGGCCTTCCCAGGTGGCTCCGTGGTTAAGAATCTGCCTGCAGGCTTGGCCCTTTCCAAAGCAGATGCTTCTAGTTACCAGCCACAGGAAAATCTTAATAAAATCTTAATCTTTCTTCTACTGCACCACATAACTTTCTGGTCAGCTTGTCTGGATGAAGTAATTGAAAAATGTTCCTTTAATCAGTAACAAAATAAATTGACTTTTTGGGTTACGAGAAGGGCTAATTAGAAAGTCATAAGCCTGCACCTAATATTTGCAGCTCCTTATCCCATCAGTCTCTCCCTTGCTCTCAGCTGATTTCACTTCTATTTCATTGAGAAGGTATAGGCCAATGGGCAGTAAATTCCTCAGCCTCCTGCTGTGCTGTGCTTAGTTGCTCAGGTTGTGTCCAACTTTTTACGATCCCATGGACTATAGCCCACCAGGCTCCTCTGTCCATGGGGATTCTCCAGGCAAGAATACTGGAGTGGGTTGCCATGCCCTCCTCCAGAGGATCTTCCCAACCCAAGGACTGAACCCAGGTCTCCCTCATGACAGGCAGATTCTTTACCAGCTGAGCCACCAGGGAATCCCAAGAGCACTTGAGTGGGTGGCCTACCCTTTCTGCAGTGGATCTTTCCAACCCAGGAATTGAACCAGGGTCTCCGGCATTGCCGGTGGATTGTTTACCAGCTGAGCTACCAGGGAAGCCCCCCTCAGCCTCCCACCGCCCTCCAAACCTACACATTTGTCTGCCTTTTCCTTATGTCCTCAGTGGTGGAGCTGTCTTGCTTCTAAGGTAATTCTCTTCACTTCCAAGCTGAATCGATGGCTCTCAGATATGATCCCTGAACAGGGAGCAGCAGCAGCACCTTGGAGCTTATTAGAAATGCAAATTCTTATGCCCCATTCCAGAAGTACTGAAGCAGAAACTCTGGGAATGGGTCTCAGAAACCTGTTTTAGCAAGCCCACGAGGTGATTCTGATGCACCCTTCAGTTTGAGAACCACTGCTCTAAATTCTTCAGAGAAGGCAATGGCACCCCACTCCAGTACTCTTGCCTGGAAAATCCCATGGACAGAGGAGCCTGGTAGGCTGCCGTCTATGGGGTTGCACAGAGTCGGACACGACTGGAGCGACTTAGCAGCAGCAGCAGCAGCTCTAAATTCTTACTATTCAAAGTGGAGCCCATGACGCATCATTGGCATCACCTGGGAGCTTGTTAGACCTGTTGGCTCAATCCCACCGTTGAGTCCAAAATCCCTAGGTGAATAATAAAGTTTGAGAAACGCTGCTATGGATAGCATTCTCTTCTCAGGGACCATCCACACTCCCCCTCTCTCTATCACTTATTACCCTCTTTTGGGTATCTGCTGTCAGCATTTTTTAAAAAAATTATTTATATTTATTTATTTTTGGCTGTGCTAGGTCTTCATTGCTGCATGAAGACTTCTTCTAGTTGTGGTGAGTGGGGGCTCCTCTCTAGTTTCAGTGCATGTGTTTTTTTAAAACAAAACAAAACAAAACCTTTTTATTTTGTATTGTGGGTAGAGCTGATTAACAATGTTGGAATAGTTTCAGGTGAACAGTGAAGGAACTCAGCCATACATATACATGTGTCCATTCTCCCCCAGCACCTACCGTTTGGATCACCACAAACTGTGGAAAATTCTGAAAGAGATGGGAATACCAGACCACCTGACCTGTCTCTTGAAAAATCTGTATGCAGGTCAGGAAGCAACAGTTAGAACTGGACGTGGAATAACAGAGTGGTTCCAAATAGGAAAAGGAGTACGTTAAGGCTGTATATTGTCACCCTGCTTATTTAACTTATATGCAGAGTACATCATGCTAAATGCTGGGCTGGATGAAGCACAAGCTGGAGTCAAGATTGCTGGGAGAAATATTAATAACCTCATATCTGAAGATGACACCACCCTTATGGCAGAAAGTGAAGAAGAAGTAAAGAACCTCCTGATGAAAGTAAAAGAGGAGAGTGAAAAAGTTGGCTTAAAGCTCAACATTCAGAAAACTAAGATCATGGCAACTGGTCCCATCACATCATGGCAAATAGATGGGGAAACCGTGGAAACAGTGGCTGACTTTATTTTGGGGGGCTCCAAAATCTCTGCAGATGGTGACTGCAGCCATGAAATTAAAAGACACTTACTCCTTGGAAGAAAAGCTCTGACCAACATAGACAGTATATTAAAAAGCAGTGACATTACTTTGCCAACAAAGGTCCGTCTAGTCAAAGCTATGGTTTTTCTAGTAGTCATGTATGGATGTGAGAGTTGGACTATAAAGAAAGCTGGGTGCCAAAGAATTGACGCTTTTGAACTGTGGTGTTGGAGACGACTCTTGAGAGTCCCTTGGACTGCAAGGATATCCAACCAGTCCATCCTAAAGGAAATCAATCCTGAATATTCATTGGAAGGACTGATACTGAAGCTGAAACTGCATACTTTGGCCACCTGATGCAAAGAACTGACTCATTGGAAAAGACCCTGATACTGGGAAAGATTGAAGGCAAGAGGAGAAGGGGACGACAGAGGATGAGATGATTGGATGGCATCACCAACTCAATGGATGTGAGTCTGAGTAAACTCCGGGAGTTGGTGATAGACAGGGAGGCCTGGTGATCTGCAGTCCATGGAGTCGCAAAGAGCTGGACACGTAAGCGAATGAGCTGAACGGACTCTCCCCAAGCTGCTTCTCACTGTGGTGGCTTCTCTTGCTGTGGCACATGGGCTCTAGGTGCTTGGCCTTCCGTAGTTGCAGCTCTCAGGCTCAGTAGCTGTGGCTCTTGGGCTCTAGAGTGTGGGTGCTCTCATAGTAGTGGCACATGGGTTCAGTTGCCCCGAGGCATGAGGGATCTTCCTGGACCAGGGATCGAACCCTCAGCCCCTGCACTGGCAGCTCGATTCTTATCCACTGTACCATCAGGGAAGTCCCATGTTTGTCTTCACATCCTCCTCCTTTGGCGATGGTAAAGAATCCGCCCATCAGGGCAAGAGATGCAAGAGACTTGGTTGCCATCCCTGGGTGGGGAACATTCCCTGGAAAAGGAAATGGCAACCCACTAAACCCCATGGATGGAGGGGCCTGACGGGCTACAGTCCATGGGGTCACAAAGAGTTGGACATGACTGAGCATAAGAGCGTATGGAACACCTGTTTCTCTGACCACTCATTACCAGCCCTCCCATACCCAGGCTGGGTGCTTCAGAGAAGTGAGCCTGCTTGGTCTAAAGCAGGGTTCCCGGTCTCAACACTCTTGACATTTTGCCTTTATATTTTTGGCTGTGCCTTGAGGCTTGTGGGATCTCAGTTCCCTGATCAGGGATTGAATCCATGTCACTTACAGTGCAAGTGCAGAGCCCTAACCACTGGGCCACCATGGAATTTCCCGACACTCTTGACATTTTGGACAGGATAATTCTTTGTTCTGGAGCTTCGGGGTAGTAGGGGAGGTCCTGTGCATTACAAGGTGTTTAGTAGCATCCCTGATCTCTACCCAGCTAGCATTAGATGCCAGTATCACCCTTTTATTCCAGCTGTGACAACCAGAAAAGTCTTGAGATATTGCCCAAAGTCTCCTCAGAGAAAACTGCCTTGTGATTAAGAACCACTAATCTCAGACTTCCTCGGTGTTCTAGTGGTTAAGAATCCACCTGCCAATGCAGAGGACACGGGTTCGGTCCCTGGTGCAGGATGATTCCACATACCCGAGGACAACAAAGAAAATAAGCCACAATTACTGACACCTGTATGACCTAGAAGTCTGCACCAGTGGAATCAACCACAATGAGGAGCTGAGCGCTGCAGCTAGAGTAGCCCTGGCTTACTGACACTAGAGAAAGCCCTTGCTCAGCAACAGAGACCTAGTACAGCCAGAAACAAATTTTTTTAAAAGTTAATATTTATTTATTTTTTAGGCTACATCAGGTCTTCGGTGGCATGCGAACTCTTAGTGGCGGCATGTGGTAATCTAGTTCCCTGACCAGGGATCAGATTCGAGCCTCCTGCGTTGGGAACACAGAGTCTTATTCACTGGACCACCAGGAAGTCCCCAGATATTTTTAAAATGAAACATTTCTAAAAATAAAAGTTAATCTCACGTAAGCTACTTCAAATGAGCACCAAGAGAGGTTTGCTGAAGATTTCTGGGCAAGTTCTTCACTTGAGAAAGAGTTGTGGAAAGTCATTCTTCTCTTACTACACTGGGGAAGCAAGCAATTGTGGACTTCCTTATAACTCGGGTTGAAGAAAGCGAAGGGTCTCATCACATCACTGAATCACCGGATCAACCAGGCCTAATGTCTGTCCTTCCTCTGGATTTAATTTTGAATAATAAACCTTCTAAATGCGCTTACTCATCTTGTTGACTCCTGTTTGTCTCCTTCCTTTGTATCTGTTTTTTTTTGTGTGTGTCTCAGTCTGTTCCCTTTAGTGTGACATTCTGTTTGCACTGCTGTTTTGGTTTTCTACTTCAGTTTCCCAGCAGATACTAACTTTAACTCTTTCTCCACTTAACAAAAAAAAACTATTTATTTCTTTATTTGCCTGTGCTGGATCTTAGTTGCTAAACTCAGGATCTTTGATTTTCATTGTGGCATGCAGGATCATTCGTTGTGGCATGTGAGATCTAGCTCCCTTGACCAGGGATCAAACCCAGGCCCCCTGCTTTGGGAGCATGGAGTCTTAGCCACTGGACCACAGAGAAGTCCCTCTCCATGTTTTTCAGGAAGGCTAGTAATCTCATCATGGTCACTGTGACTCCCAACTCTAGGCCTTAACCTGAAACCTCAGAGACGACTCTCTGCGCAGCTGAGGGGCACCTGGGAACACCGAAGTCAGAACAGAGGTCTGACTGAGCTCCAGAACGCTCTTTCACTGCTCCTCAGGCTCATTGGTGCCCTCTGCTGATACTAGGTCAGGAGGCTGCACCGCTCCAACCTAAAACCAATTTTCTCTGGAGTTTTAAGAACTTCACTCCAACCTGTAGAAGAAGTGGAATTGAGAAATAGAAACAGGAAGTCCAAAAATTTGGGGCTCTTGGAATCAAAAGAACATGTCAGTTCGAAAGGCTTAGATGAACATTTTGGGGATATGTGTTCTGGTCTATTTGATTCTCTTCTCTAGCCACAGTGCCTTGAACAGCCTTAGTCCAAGGTAAGAATTCAATACATATTTGCTGAATGACTGTGTGCTGATGAGCAAACAAAGGGCTGGTCTGCGGAGAAAGGCATAGCTGACACCCTTTATGCTCCTAGATAGATAAAAAGAACAATTGTCTTGGTTCCTGCTGTTGCTGCTGCTGCTAAGCCGCTTCAGTCGTGTCCGACTCTGTGCGACCCCATAAACGGCAGCCCATTGGGCTCCGCCAACCCTGGGATTCTCCAAGCAAGAACACTGGAGTGGGTTGCCATTTCCTTCTCCAGTGCATGAAAGTGAAGTCGCTCAGTCGTGTCTGACTCAGCAACCCCATGGACTGCAGGCCACCAGGCTCCTCCATCCATGGGAGTTTCCAGGCAAGAATACTGGAGTGGGATGCCATTGCCTTCTCCGTTGGTTCCTGACAAGTCCCTATTCAAGGTCCTGCCTTCCTTCAGGTTCCATGAGACACTCCTGTATTTGTATAACAAATCTGTAACTGAGCAAGGACAGATCCCAGGACAGATCCCCCACATACCCTCTGCCTGCCTCTTGTCTGTAGAAAACTTCAGCCTTCTAGGCCTTCTCTGAGTTTCAAAGCTTAAATTTAATCACAGAAGTGAGGACTTCCCTGGTGGTTCGGTGGTTAAGAATCTGCCAGCCAATGCATGGGCCATCGGTTTGATCCCTGGTCCGGGAAGATTCCACATGCTGCGGAGCAAATAAGCCTGTGCACCACGTTTATTGAAGCCCGCCCACCCAGAGCCTGTGCTCAGCAACAAGAAAAACAACCGAAATGAGAAACCCAGACTCCGAAGCTAGAGAGCAGCCCCCACTCACCGAAACTAGAAAAAGCCCACCCACAGCACCAAAGACCCTGCACAGCCAGAAATAAATAAGTAAAAATAATCTCAAAAAATCAGGGAAGTGAGAAAATGCAGAAAGGAAGGAAAACAAGCGAGGCAGAATAATAGTACTTTAGCCATTAAATGAGTCAAGGACTTTTAGTTCCTCCTCAAGGACTATGGATAATATTCTGAGTCATGTCTTTTGAACTGTTTTGCAGAGACTGGAACCCCACCCGGTGCAAAAAGTTAACTGTATGCTGCCTACAGGGCTTCCCTGGTAGCTCAGCTGGGAAAGAATCTGCCTCAGTTCAGGAGACCCCAGTTCGATTCTTGGCTGGGAAAGATCCCCTGGAGAAGGGATAGGTTACCTGCTCCAGTATTCATGGGCTTCCCTCCTAGCTCAGACAGTAAAGAATCCCCCTGTAATGCGGAAGACCTGAGTTCAGTCCCTGGGTTGGGAAGATCCTCTGGAGGAGTGCATGGCAGCTCACTCCAGTATTCTTGCCTGGAGAATCTCCAGGGACAGAGCAGTCTGACGGGCTGCAGCCCATGGGATCCCAAAGAGCTAGACTTGCCTAAGTGACCAAGCGTAAGCACAGGCTGCCCGCAGAGATGTAGACCCAAGACAGGTTAGAATCAAGTTGCTTTTTAATATGCTGTCTAGGTTTGTCGTAGCTTTTCTTCTCAGCAGCAAGCGTCTTTTAATTTCCTGGCTGCCGTCACTGTCTGAAGCGATTTTGGAGCCTAAGGAAAATCTGTCACTGTTTCCACTTTTTCCCCACCTATTCGCCATGATGTGATGGGACTCAATGCCATGATCTTCGTATTTTGAATGTTGAGTTTTAAGACAGGTTAGAGGGTAAGGGTTTAGAGGCTGGTGATTACCTTCCCAAGGAAATGAGGCACATCCCCTACTGCATCTGATCCTCAAACAATCTGGAGGAATTCGACTGACTTTCTGCAGGCTTAGCTTTGCAAAGAGGATGAGGCACAAAATGAAAGTGTCTTTCGGACACACCCAGTATCTAAGCTCTGAAGTTTCTCCATTAGTTGTTCTCCTCATACAGCCTGTAGAATCATTCACTTTGTCTCTTTGAGAAATGTTTTTAAATACAGAAAAATATAGAGAGTAATAAAATGAACACCGTGTCCTTACTACCAAGGACTGAAGATTGTTACCATTTTTGTTACACTTTTTTGTTCTGTTTTAAAGAAGAAAAATATCACAGATGAATTTGACATCCCTTTACTTCTCATTAGGCATTCCAGAGTGTTATGACCTAACTCCTCGCCTCCAAAAATATCACTGCCTTGATGTGTTTGTACTTTTTCAGTGCACTTTTTAGATTTTAGACTTTAAATTACCTTATATTTTCTATATATTATCTAATTTATATTACTTTAGCAATATAAAGTATTGCCTTACATGTGTTCAAATTTGTATAACAATGTGCTATGACTGTATCAATTTGTTTCCATTTAACATTATTCATTTTATATCTTGTGGCATTATTTTTGGTCTTCCCAGGTGATGCAATGGTAAAATCTGCCTGCCAATGCAGGAGACACAGAAGACTCCTGGGTTGGGATGATCCCCTGGCATGTGTGTGTGTGTATGTGATCACTTGTGTCCAGCTCTTTGTGATCCCATGGACTGTAGCCTGCTAGGCTTCTAGGGTAGGAAATGGCAACCCATTCCAATGTGGTTGCCTGGAAAATTCCATGGACAGAAGAGCTCCTTGGCAGGCTACAGTCCAGGGGGTTGCAAAGAGTCAGACATGACAGAGTGACTGATACTTTTGAGATATATCCATACTGTTACAGCATACTAGTTAGTGATGCTTTTAGCTGAGAATAGTATACAATCCAACCAAGAGTTACTTCCCTGAAGTAACTAGCTCAGTTGGTAAAGAATATGCCTGTAATGCAGGAGACCCCAGTTTGATTCCTGGGTCAGGAAGATCCCTTGGAAAAAGGATAGGCTACCCACTTGAGTATTCTTGGGTTTCCCTTGTGGCTCAGCTGGTAAAGAATTCACCTGCAATGTGAGAGACCTGGGTTTGATCCCTGGGTTGGGAAGATCCTCTGGAGAAGGTAAAGGCTTACCCACTCCAGTATTCTGGCCTGGAGAATTTCATGGACTTTATAGTCCATGGGGTTGCAAAGAATCGGACACAACTGAGTGACTTTCACTTTAAAAAAAAGAGTTACTTAAACAAGGATTTTACCCCCACATAGCAAATACTCTAGAGGTAAAGGGACGTTGGAATTTTTTCCATGGCTTAGTAATGTCAGGACCAGAATCTCTGTATTTCTCTTGGCATTTCCTTTCCTTTCTGATTGTATGTTGAGGGGAAAGGCAGTGCCAACTACATTTGTCTTCAAAATCCCCCAACAAATTTCCATTTATACTTCACTGATCTTTTAAAAAATATTTATTTATTCATCTGACTGTGCCAGGTCTTAGTTGGGGCACGTGGGATCTACTTCCCTGGCCAGGGGCTGAACCTAGGCCCCCTGCATTGGGAGCATAGAGCCTTAGCTACTGGATCACCAGGGAAGTCCCTGTAATTTTTAAATCTTTATTATCTGAAGATCCAGGTACAATGGAGTTTGGGAAGGGAGTGTTGAGCTTGTATATCTTCTACAGAGGAGATGGCAAATGGAGACAGGAGTTAGAAATGTTGATAAGTCAGTCAAATAATGTCTGACATACTATTCCTGAAAGACCATTCCTTCCAATTGCTGTCACAGTCATATGAGTACACCACATACTCTTATCTATTCCATTTTTAATGGATTTAAAAAAAATTTTTGCTATTGCAAACAATGGTGCAATGAATATTCTTGCATTTGTCTTCTAATTTTGTAAAATCTTTATCACCTTCATCAAACACAAAAATTGTTGTTTTAATTGCTAAATCATGTCCAACTCTCTGTGAGCGCATGGACTGTAGCCCTCCAGGCTCCCCTGTCCATGGGATTTCCTAGGCAAGAATACTGGAGGGGATTGCCATTTCTTTCTCCAGGGGATCTTCCTGACCCACAGATTGAACCCATACCTCTTGCACTGGCAAGAGGATTCTTTACTACACGGCCAACAGGGAAGCCCCTCCCCACGCCCCCCACGAAAACTGGCTCTAATGAATAATATATTTTTGCTTAGCAAGGATTTTGAAACAAAAAGTTCAATATTTACCTGTAGCATCACTTTCCTGAGGTATAAACTTGAAGTGAATTTATGAGTTTCTCCTTGGGGGTAATAGGAGTTTCTGGGAGTAGAAAGCCAGTAAATATATGAACAATTTCCTGCTACACATAAATCAATAAAGTCTAAGTGTATAAAGACCATAATTTGAATTAGTTCATAAGCAAAAACTAGGATATATCAAAAGGAAACAAAACGAATCAGAAATCTCAGAACAGAACACATGGGATGAAAGCAACACTGGAAAAAAAAAAGAAAGCAACACTGCAACACAGAAGGGTACAGGTAGGTTCAGAGCCCAAACAAACAAGACCAGCCACGCTGGTTACAGGCCATCCCCAGTTCCTTTTAGAAGAGGAACAGGAGGTTTCTATTTTTGTCAATGGAGATTCTTCACATTGCAAGTGAAGAAAAATTCAAGAGAAACTGATTTCATTAAAAGGGGAAACTGAAAAGACCATTGGTGGGTCCAGGGATAATCATAACATTATTCAAAGCTTGATGCAACAACTAATACTCAACACAGCCAAAAATAAATAAATATATATTTTTAAAACCTACAAAGCTCAAATATTGTCACCAGACCTAGCTCTCAGATCTTCTTCCTCTTAGTGTTAAGCTTCATTTTCATGTTGGTTCCCATTCAATCCCTGGTTGGGGAACTAAGATCCCACTTGTGAAGAAGCAATGAAGCCTGGGTGCTGCAACTAGAGAGTGTGTGTGCCACAACAAAAGATCTTGCAAAGACGGAATAAAGATTCCAAGTTCGCAACTAAGACCTGACGCAGCCAAATAAATAAATATTTTAAAAAGAGTATTGGAAGATATTTCATTGTTATTGTTTACAATAATTTATTGCAGTAAGTAAGCAGAGTAAGTTATGTTATTCTCATTACAAAGCCAGTCTCAGTCATTTTCTATGAATTCTTTGACTTTGCCACCTCATTTTTTATGAAAGTTCTTTCAAGAATAATTACACAATAGAAGCTCTTTCCACCACTTGGCACCACTTACCTGATTAATCAGTGCTCTGCTGTGCCTTCAGAGAGGACACTGATGTCCAGATGCCCACTGCACACTGAATCTTTGGGTTAGACTTTCATTCTGCTAGGCATTTCTGCTCCCAGGTGTTGAGTCAATGCTGGTTCACAAACCTGTTTGTTCCAGTTGTTCTAGTTTAATTAAATGTTGCATAACATGATGAAATATGAGTGGAAGAAAAATAAAGTTCACTCTATTAAAAATTAAATGGAAAGCTTTATGGCAAATCAGTTTTTAAAAACTGTTGTGAATTAGGTGTGGGTGAGAGAGACAACTGGAAAAGGTGGATGGCGAGTTCCGTAAGTTATAAAACCCAGTAGAATTCTGTATCAAGAGCACTCTGTACCAGTTTTGAAAGTCTTGTTCCACTTTAAGGAAGTAAAAACTGAAAGTCATAGGTGATACACTATTGATGTGGTTTATGGCAGAAGGAGGGGTGCTGAACCCCAAACAGTAAACTCATATTCAAAGTAAAGGTCTTGGCCCTACATCAAAACACTGGCAAATGAATATATGGGAGTGTAAGTTAAAATGTTTAAAGTACATATGTATATGTGTGGCAAAAGCTACAAATCAAGCAGAGAGGTCGATGAGTAAGAGAAATGGAATTGAATTAGTAACTAGCAGGTAAGAAGTAGATGGTTCAGGAAAGTAAAGAGGATGGAGCTCAGATTATAGGAAAGTAAGGTGAAAAAATAAAACCACTGAGAAAATGTAATCAAGAAGTTTGATAGAAATAAATCACTACCAACAATGATAAGAACTAACATTTATTGAGTGCTTATTGTACGCAGGTACTATCCTAGCATTTTCTATGCACTATTTTTTTTTTTTTAACAACAATTTAGGAGATCGTACTAAGTAACTTGTGCCAGATTAAACCACAAGAAAGTGAAACTGATTTTTCTGGTACAGCACATGCTGGAGGGGAAAAGCTCAGGATTTTTCTGATGAGAGGATATTCCAGAAATAAAAATAAAATGATTAAATCAAAAGCAGATTATAAGTATTAAGTGTTCTTGCTAATTGACCAGTATTCATTAAAAAATACAAGCTTCCTGGACTTGCCTGGTGGCGCAGTGGATAGGAATCCACCTGCCAACACAGGGGACGTGGGCTCCACCCCTGTGCTGGGAAGATTCCACGTGCTGTGCAGCAGCTAAGACCTTGCAGCACAACTGCTGAACCCAAGCTCTAGAGGTCGAGAGCCGCGACTACTGAGACCACACACCGCGACTACCGAAGCCCATGTGTCTAGAACCTGTGATCCACAAGGCGAAGCGACCAAAAGAAAAACCCGTGCACTGCAGGCAAGAGTAAGCCCTGCTCGTGCAACTAGAATTAGGTGTTGCTGCAACTGTGTGCAGCAACAAAGACCCAGTGCAACCAGAAATAAGAAAAAACTAAAAAAAAAAAAAGGATAGACAAGAAGGTCCTGCTGTATAGCACAGGGAACTCTATTCAACATCCTATGATTAAACCATAATGGAAAAGAATATGTGAAGAATATATATATGTATATGTATTACTGAATCACTTTCCTATAGAGTAGAAATTAACACAACACGGCAAATTAACCATACTTCAATGAAATAAATTGTTTAAAATAGCTTACCTTTAAAAAAATCAACTCTGAACTCCTTTCTAAGTTCACTCAATTCCCACAGATTGGACAGAAAAAGAAAATCTGGGGGAAAAAAAATTATGATATACCTTACAAGTTCTGCTCAACACAGAGAAGGCAGTGAGTATTCTAAAATGCTCTGTTCCTGCCATAGCTCAGAAACCAAAATTATGATATTAGCACCTCTAAATAAACCAATTGCTTAATTTTTGCTAGTTTCAATCTTAAAGTGGTCTTCCCTGATTTTGTCTCGAATCATGAAGGGCGCACCATTTGGACGTTGGAACTTCCAACAGAAGCATAGTAAGCAGTTGTTCCGTAGCTCAGTCAGGTCTGACTCTTTTCAACACTGTGGACTGAAACACGCCTAGCTTCCCTGTCCTTCACCATCTCCCGTAGCTTGCTCAAACTCACGTCCAGTGAGTTGGTGATGCTATCCAACCATCTCATCCTCTGTTGCCCCCTTCTCCTCCCGCCTTCAATCTTTCTCAGCATCAGGGTCTTTTCCAATGAGTCAGTTCTTCGCATCAGGTGGCCAAAGTATTGGAGTTTCAGCTTTAGCATCAGTCCTTCCAGTGAATATTCAGGGTTGATTTCCTTTAGGATTGACTGTTAACTAAAACTAATAGCACACAGTACCTCAAGGGTAAAATAAAATGCATTCCTCAAAGTATTAAAACAAATGACTTTTGTTTACCTTTTCAGAAACTGATAAAATGGAAATTTTCATCAAGGAAAAGCAATAATCAATACAAGAGTAGGCTATATCTCTTTAAGAGAAAAGCCTAACTGTGTTAAGTAGAGCTACCTAAAGTGAAAAGGTATGAATATTTTTTCCACACTAATGACAGCAAAACCAGTTAGCTGCAGAGAACGTGACAGATTGAATTTCCATGGCTAGTTAAGAACACCTACAAGTTTGACACTTTTGGGACCCTGGCAGCCGTGATTCTAATTTTGTGTCTCCTACCAATTTACATTTGCACATGATGAATGAAACAGTGGTAGCCAGATTAGACTGCTTATTTTGTTAAATGCTGAGTTGAAAAACAACAGGGGCAGAATAAAAGCAAGTTTAAGAATTTAACCTCTTGAGACACAGTATCTCATAACTCTAATTACGAAGGGTGACTCTAATAGGTGAGCAATGGACTATTACTTAGCCACAGGAAGAAACAACAACAAATTAATTAGTGTCTTATTTTTCTTCTAAGATTAATTCTTACAGTATACGTTTGAAGATTTTGAACTCAGTCATTAAAAGCAAGATATGACTCCCAAGTCAACAAATTAGTAAGAATAGTGAACACTGAAATAGATCCAAGTATATGAAAAACTTCCTGTTTTAATAATGGGAATATCACTAACTGATATATCAAAAAATAAGGTCATTGCACAAAAGACATTGGAAAAAGACCTGTTTGAAAGAAATTCAAATCTAATTCATGCCAAAATAATTTCAAATAAATGTGAATGTAAAAACACATTTTAAAACATAAAAATACTAGAAGAAAGCATGAAATTTTAACCCCATTTAACTGATCTCAGAAGTGAAAAGGATATTTTAAGCACAAACCCACTGGAAATATAAAAAAGAAAAGCTCAAGGTGTTTTAGTGTTTTCTATCCCATCTTTTATTCTAGCATTTAAAAAACATTTATTCCTTTACTGTTATGAGCAATGGTTCTGCAAAAATCTTTATATGTGTATCTCTTGCAAAGACACTCTGTGATGAATTACTAGCAGTGGAATTTCTAGATCAAAGCAGAGATGTACTTTAAATTTCATTTGATATGGACTGACACTAGAAATAAACTAAAGGTTTATGAGAGTCTCCACATGTTTCCCACCTCTGCTTATTATCAATCTTAAAAGGATTTTGCCTGTCTGATAGGTAAAAATGTCATTGTTTCTTCTTGCACTTTTACATTTTTTTCCTCTTAATTTACCTCTTTAATCCATCTGCCATTTTATTTTAGCGTTGGTCTCAGTTAAGGGCTTCACCTTTTCTCCTCTTCAGAGATAGTGAGCTGTCCCAACAAATGGATAGCCAGGTGTCCTAATTTCAGTTCATGAATCATCAAGCCTTTATTCAACTGTTTGAAATGCCACAACCATCATATATTCTCTTCACACATATATACATTGATCCTTTTCTGGACTCTCTCTGTGCTATTGTCTCTTGGTCCATTTGCCCTTTCTCTGCCACTCCCAACTTTATAGAATATTCAGGTACCTTCAGGACAACTAATCATCTTAATATTCTTCATTTTCGATAACATGTTGGCTATTCTTATCCATTTTCTCTTCTTGATACATTTTATGTTTATTTTTAAAAATATATTTATTTATTTATGGATGCACTGGGTCTTTGTGGCTGTACCCAGGCTTTCTCTAGTTTCAGGAAGTGAGGGCTCCTCTCTAGTTGCAATGCTTGGACTTCTCATTCAGGTGGTGTCTCTCGTTGCAGAGCACGAACTCTAGAGGACTTCAGTAGTTGTGGCATGGGCCTAGTTGCCCTGAGGCATGTAGACTCTTCCCACATCAGAGACTGAACCATGTGCCCTGCATTGGCAGAGGGTTCTCAATCACTGGACCACAAGGCACTCACTGGATGAATTTTAGAATCAACTTGTCAAGTGAAAAAAAATCCAGTTAGAATTTTGATTAAAATTTATAACAAATGTGTAGAATGAATTGGGGGCAGGAGGAGAAGGGGAGGACCGAGGACGAGATGGCTGGATGGCATCAGGGACTCGATGGACGTGAGTCTGAGTGAACTCCGAGAGATGGTGATGAACAGGGAGGCCTGGCGTGCTGCGATTCATGGTGAACTGAAGTGTCTCATCTAGGAATGTGACATGTTTTTCTACTTATTCAGTTCAGTCGCTCAGTCGTGTCTGACTCTTTGCAACCCCATGAATCGCAGCACACCAGGCCTCCCTGTTCAACACCATCTCCCGGAGTTCACTCAGACTCACGTCCATCGAGTCCGTGATGCCATCCAGCCATCTCATCCTCGGTT
>SJYX01001040.1:0-11642 GCA_006410675.1 Oreotragus oreotragus | reverse complement strand
TGGTATATAAGAAATAAGGCATTTTAAATCTAAATGACTATATTTTATTCAATATATTTTACATAATAGTTGCAACAAATAATCTCATACTATTCAAGTAGATAATAATCTATTTTCAGTATATAATTATTTATACTCTTTAGATCTTTCTGAGATTACCCCAGCAACATGTTTTTGGTGGTAAGTATTAACACATAAAAATATGTTTTTTTTTCATGTATAGGCTTCTGCATTAGGCAAAGATTTGGTCACCCCAAAATTTCTTCTATTGTAGAGGAATTATCCTCCATGGTGTTTGTCTTTAACACACCATTTATTACATTGCTGTGTAAATTTTTCCTTGCTGATTCCTTAATAGATTTTAAATTTCTCAGGAAAGTAACCACATTTTATTTATCTCAATATCAATAAAACAAGTCACACAGAACAAGTAATTAATCAATATATAATAAAAGAATTTATAGAAATCTCTGATAGACACATTAAATGATATCTAGCCACGTATTTATCATGCTCTGGTCACTTAGAAAAAGTTTAAAATGATGACATAAAAACAAAGTCTACTTATACCTTAAGCATGTTTGTCTGGAATGAAAGGTTTTTTTTTGAAAGGTTAAGCATTGCATGCAGTAAGAATGAGACAACAGTATTTCTGAATTCTTTTTAGCCCAAGGTTCAGTCAACACCATATTCTTGCCCGTTATATTAGAAAGTGACACCGAACTATATTCCTAAGCCTGCACACTACACAGCCAGTGAGCACATGACTGTCTTTATTTTTAAATGATTTGCATGGAGTCTTAACTACCTGCCAAAAGCCTGGAATGAGAGATAAAATGCTTGAGAATAATAAAATGCATTTTAAATCCTCTCATTCAACATAGCTTCTCTAAGCTTCCTTTAAGAGGGAAGACAGNCTATATTCCTAAGCCTGCACACTACACAGCCAGTGAGCACATGACTGTCTTTATTTTTAAATGATTTGCATGGAGTCTTAACTACCTGCCAAAAGCCTGGAATGCGAGATAAAATGCTTGAGAATAATAAAATGCATTTTAAATCCTCTCATTCAACATAGCTTCTCTAAGCTTCCTTTAAGAGGGAAGACAGTCATGTCCAGTCCGCCACCATGATACACTGTCACTTAGAATCACATCCCATGAAACCTGGGGGAAAATGGATTTTGTATACTCAGTCATAAAAAAAGAAGGAATTAATCTGCAACCACATGGATGCAACTAGAGAGTGTTATACTAAGTGAAGTAAGTCAGAAAGAGAAATGCAAATACCATATGATATCATTTACATGTGGAATCTAAAAATATGACACAGATGAACCGATATACAAAACAGAAACAGGCTCCCGAACATAGACAACAGGCTTGTGCTTGCCAAGGTGGGGGAGGTTAGGGAAGGGGTGGAGTGGGAGGCTGATGTTAGCAGATGTAAGCTATGACAAATAGAATGGATAAACAACAAGGTCCTACTGTACAGCACAGAGAACTATATTCAGTATCCCATGATAAACCAGAATGGAAAAGAGTATAAAAAATAATATGTGTGTGTGTATATGTATAACTGAATCACTTCACTGTACAGCAGAAATTACCAGTGCATTGTAAATTAACTACAGTAGTGGTGCGGTCGCTCAGTCGTGTCCGACTCTTTGCAACCCCATGGACTGTAGCCTACCAGGATCCTCCGTCCATGGGATTTGCTAGGCAAGAATACTGGAGTGGATTGCCATTTCCTTCTCCAGGGGATCTTCCCAACCCAGGGATCGAACCCGGGCCTCCCACATCATAGGCAGATGCTTTACCAACTGAGCCAATATACTTTGGTAAAAAAAAAAAAGTATTTGTAGTTTCATTTCACAAGCCCTAAAAACTACACAAATAATGTACTTCCCTTGTCGAATTCTTCTATGCGCCTTGCTCTCCAGTTGCCAATCTTGGCTGCCCCAGGGTCTCTTTGAAAGATAAAAGTTCACGGTAGTATGTAGTAGTATGTAATTTCTGGCACCACATCCCGCTGCCCTACTACATATGTGTGTGCATGCATGTATGTATGTATCTTTGTATGTTACGCATTTTTAAGGGCTGGAGCTACCGGTCTTGTTTCTATGACTGTGGTGTGGCTCAAAGAAACCCTATCTATGCAGTCCATGGGACACTCACTGTCAGGACACATTTCATTACCATATTGTTCATTCTTTGCAGCTATTACACACTGTTTCCTTTCTCTTGTTACTTTCATCCTCCACTCCCAGTATTTTCAATGTTGGTAGAATTATGGGCGACACTTTTAGAATTTCTTTTTTTCCTGCACAGCCCATATTAGAATGGAATCTTCTTTCCTTTCACTAATTGTCAGTCTTATTAATGTAACTTCTTCCCAGCCCTGAGGTCTTATGAGAAAAAAATGTTACCCTACAGAATCAAGCCCTTCCGTTTCCTGGGACTTTCCTGTAGTCCAGTGTTTATGACTCTGTATTTTTAGGGCTTCCAGGGTATGGAGTGCAGGTTTGATTCCTGCTCAGGGAACTAAGGTCTCACACGTGCTCAGTCATGTCCAGCTCTTTGTGACCCCATGGACTGTAGCCTACCAGGATCCTCTGTCCGTGGGATTTTTCAGGCAAGAATATTGGAGTGGGTTGCTATTTCCCACTCTAGGGTGTCTTCCTGACCCAGAGGTCAAACTTGTATCTCCTGCATTGGCAGGAGGATTCTCTACCACTGAATTACCTAGGAATTTCAACATCTCACATGCTGCCAGGCAAAAAACAACCCCAAAGAGCCTTCCATCTCCTATTGGCAGTTTGTTACTCATATGCAGAAATTCTGGCCTCTTGTTATACCTTCTGAATTTGAATCTGCATTTACATAAGCTATTAATGGAATTTGTCTGCAATCACATTGTCAGAGCTCTGGCCTGGACCTCTTTATTCACCAAAGACTTAACTGTTGACTGAACCCTCCATTGAAGTATACAAAGATATCTGCATCATCTCTAAAGAAATTTTTCTCTGTCCTGCTAGCTTCTCCATCTCATTTCACCGTTTCATCTGTTAATAATGACTTATCTCTACCTACTGATCCTGTAATATCTCTCAGCCTCCTTCAACACCCTAACTTGTTCCTGGAAATCTTGGCAATTACCAACAAATCTTTAGGCCCCTAATTTGTCCCTGGAGATCTTGGAAGTTACTTGGAAGTTATCTTTCTCCCAAGATCTATTAAACATACAAGTTTCAATTCTATCATACCAATGTTATAATTATCAGTAGTTGAGGTTTTGGTAAGACTCGGAAGCTATGATAATTAACTCTATCACCAAATCTACTATTTTGCAGTAATAGTTACTTATGTCCTTCTTGTGCTTTTATGACCTCCAGCCACCCTTAACATTCCCAGCCTGATTCAGTTCCTTAAGATATGAGTTCCCTTGCCCTGAGACATATTTGGAGGGGGATGTATTAGTTATTCATTGCTGTGTAACTATCACCAAAATGAAGCAGTTTAAGATAACACATATTGATTAGCTTACAGACTTTTGGGGAGTAAGAAATCTGGAAGCAGCTTATCTGGGTGGTCCTGGCTCAGAATCTCTCATGACATTGCAGTCCACCTGTCAGCAGGGCTACAGTCATCTGAAGGCTTGACTGGCTCTAGAGCAGGGATTTGGGGCTGAATAATCCTTTGTTGCTAGGAGATTTCTTCACCAGGACAGGATATTTAGCAGCATCCATGACTTCTGTTCTCAAGAGGTCAGCAGTACAATCCTTCCCAATTGTGGCAACCAACACATGAACAGAAATCCCTGTCTCCCTGGCAGCAAAGTCACCCCTAGATGAAAACAACTGAGCAAGCAACTATACTCTGATACAAATAAATATTTTAAAAATCTGGATATTATTAGAAATAGCTGGTTAAAATAGAATTTAAAAAGACTCCTTTGTGACTGCATCAACACTTAAAATATATATCAGTAAATAAGATATCCTTAGATCTTGCATTTTTAAAACTATATTTACTAAGAAAAATAAATCAAGAGTTTTGCAATATTTTTTAATGGGTGGTTATAAATATGTAAAAATCTTTCAATAAATTTGAATAACCACTTTAATGGCAGCAAGCAAGGAAGTACTAAAGAGACGGTGAAGGACAGGAAAGCTTGAAGTGCTGCAGTCAACAGGGTCACAAAGAGTTGGACGCAACTGAGCTACTGAACAAGAATCAGGCAGGCAGGGCTTCTCAGGTGGTGCCGTGGTAAAGAGTCTGCAGGAGACACAGGTTTGACCCCTGGGTCGGGAAGATCCCCTGGAGTAGGAAATGGCAACCCCCTCCAGTATTCTTGCCTGGAAAACTCCATGGACAGTGGAGTATGGCAGTTATGCTGGGTCACAAAAAGTTGGACACGACTGTGTGACTAAGCACACACACACCAGTTAGAGGTGTTTGTATGCAAATTTGAGTAAAAGCTTCTCTGGTCAGAGGTGGAAAAGGGTCTGAAGGAGTTCCTTCCCAGTGTGTGGACGTGAAATGTCTGCATCCAAATCATCGGATGTAATATAGAAATTATGCACTGTCTGGACAGTCTCGCCTATCCGTGGGTGGGGTGTCAGCATCTGCTTCTTTTTTTTTTTTTTTTTAATTTAAATTTATTTTAATTGGAGGCTAATTCCTTTACAATATTGTATTGGTTTCGCCATACATCAACATGAATCTGCCACGGGTGTACACGTGTTCCCCATCGTAAACCCCCCTCCCTTTTATAAAAGCTAAACAATTACTTAATATTTGGTTTTCTTCTCAATAACAATATCAAATAAATGATTATATGATTATGGAGATATTCTTCTGGAATTCTAAGAGAAAAATAATCTGTATTATACTCTGCCTCTGAAAATGACCAGTTAATGACTGTTACATAAATTAAAGTGGATGCAGGGTCAGGGTCAAGCAATTAATTATCTGAATCTTACAGTGGCTATGATACTCATAGTCAGAATCGCTGGAGGCGTGCCCAACTATGAACACACCTTCTCACCAAAATTCAGATTTCACGTATGTGACTTCCTTTTTATTTGCTAGTGAGACAGAGATAACTCCTCATGCTGACAGAGGGAGGTAACACAAGCAACACTAGGCATTTTGCTGCTGTTGTTGTTACTGCTTTAATGAAATATTATAAATCAAGAGACAGCATATTAAATTCCAGATTGTTTTAAAGGAATTAGTAGCTCTTTGGGAGTAGATATCAGCTCCCAGTGTAGCCCAGGGCCAATATTCTCATATTCAGTAGTCCAGGCAAACTCCTAAGTCAAGGTTGTTAGAACAACACTAAGGATTGGGTATATACCTGTCTCTTATACACATCTAGATGTGTATAAGAGACAGGGTTAAGCATTGCATGCAGTAAGAATGAGACAACAGTATTTCTGAATTCTTTTTAGCCCAAGGTTCAGTCAACACCATATTCTTGCCCGTTATATTAGAAAGTGACACCGAACTATATTCCTAAGCCTGCACACTACACAGCCAGTGAGCACATGACTGTCTTTATTTTTAAATGATTTGCATGGAGTCTTAACTACCTGCCAAAAGCCTGGAATGAGAGATAAAATGCTTGAGAATAATAAAATGCATTTTAAATCCTCTCATTCAACATAGCTTCTCTAAGCTTCCTTTAAGAGGGAAGACAGTCATGTCCAGTCCGCCACCATGATACACTGTCACTTAAAATCACATCCCATGAAACCTGGGGGAAAATGGATTTTTTATACTCAGTCATAAAAAAAGAAGGAATTAATCTGTAGCCACATGGATGCAACTAGAGAGTGTTATACTAAGTGAAGTAAGTCAGAAAGAGAAATGCAAATACCATATGATATCATTTACATGTGGAATCTAAAAATATGACACAGATGAACCGATATACAAAACAGAAACAGGCTCTCGAACATAGACAACAGGCTTGTGCTTGCCAAGGTGGGGGAGGTTAGGGAAGGGGTGGAGTGGGAGGCTGATGTTAGCAGATGTAAGCTATGACAAATAGAATGGATAAACAACAAGGTCCTACTGTACAGCACAGAGAACTATATTCAGTATCCCATGATAAACCAGAATGGAAAAGAGTATAAAAAATAATATGTGTGTGTGTATATGTATAACTGAATCACTTCACTGTACAGCAGAAATTACCAGTGCATTGTAAATTAACTACAGTAGTGGTGCGGTCGCTCAGTCGTGTCCGACTCTTTGCAACCCCATGGACTGTAGCCTACCAGGATCCTCCGTCCATGGGATTTGCTAGGCAAGAATACTGGAGTGGATTGCCATTTCCTTCTCCAGGGGATCTTCCCAACCCAGGGATCGAACCCGGGCCTCCCACATCATAGGCAGATGCTTTACCAACTGAGCCAATATACTTTGGTAAAAAAAAAAAAGTATTTGTAGTTTCATTTCACAAGCCCTAAAAACTACACAAATAATGTACTTCCCTTGTCGAATTCTTCTATGCGCCTTGCTCTCCAGTTGCCAATCTTGGCTGCCCCAGGGTCTCTTTGAAAGATAAAAGTTCACGGTAGTATGTAGTAGTATGTAATTTCTGGCACCACATCCCGCTGCCCTACTACATATGTGTGTGCATGCATGTACATATGTATCTTTGTATGTTACGCATTTTTAAGGGCTGGAGCTACCGGTCTTGTTTCTATGACTGTGGTGTGGCTCAAAGAAACCCTATCTATGCAGTCCATGGGACCCTCACTGTCAGGACACATTTCATTACCATATTGTTCATTCTTTGCAGCTATTACACACTGTTTCCTTTCTCTTGTTACTTTCATCCTCCACTCCCAGTATTTTCAATGTTGGTAGAATTATGGGCGACACTTTTAGAATTTCTTTTTTTCCTGCACAGCCCATATTAGAATGGAATCTTCTTTCCTTTCACTAATTGTCAGTCTTATTAATGTAACTTCTTCCCAGCCCTGAGGTCTTATGAGAAAAAAATGTTACCCTACAGAATCAAGCCCTTCCGTTTCCTGGGACTTTCCTGTAGTCCAGTGTTTATGACTCTGTATTTTTAGGGCTTCCAGGGTATGGAGTGCAGGTTTGATTCCTGCTCAGGGAACTAAGGTCTCACACGTGCTCAGTCATGTCCAGCTCTTTGTGACCCCATGGACTGTAGCCTACCAGGATCCTCTGTCCGTGGGATTTTTCAGGCAAGAATATTGGAGTGGGTTGCTATTTCCCACTCTAGGGTGTCTTCCTGACCCAGAGGTCAAACTTGTATCTCCTGCATTGGCAGGAGGATTCTCTACCACTGAATTACCTAGGAATTTCAACATCTCACATGCTGCCAGGCAAAAAACAACCCCAAAGAGCCTTCCATCTCCTATTGGCAGTTTGTTACTCATATGCAGAAATTCTGGCCTCTTGTTATACCTTCTGAATTTGAATCTGCATTTACATAAGCTATTAATGGAATTTGTCTGCAATCACATTGTCAGAGCTCTGGCCTGGACCTCTTTATTCACCAAAGACTTAACTGTTGACTGAACCCTCCATTGAAGTATACAAAGATATCTGCATCATCTCTAAAGAAATTTTTCTCTGTCCTGCTAGCTTCTCCATCTCATTTCACCGTTTCATCTGTTAATAATGACTTATCTCTACCTACTGATCCTGTAATATCTCTCAGCCTCCTTCAACACCCTAACTTGTTCCTGGAAATCTTGGCAATTACCAACAAATCTTTAGGCCCCTAATTTGTCCCTGGAGATCTTGGAAGTTACTTGGAAGTTATCTTTCTCCCAAGATCTATTAAACATACAAGTTTCAATTCTATCATACCAATGTTATAATTATCAGTAGTTGAGGTTTTGGTAAGACTCGGAAGCTATGATAATTAACTCTATCACCAAATCTACTATTTTGCAGTAATAGTTACTTATGTCCTTCTTGTGCTTTTATGACCTCCAGCCACCCTTAACATTCCCAGCCTGATTCAGTTCCTTAAGATATGAGTTCCCTTGCCCTGAGACATATTTGGAGGGGGATGTATTAGTTATTCATTGCTGTGTAACTATCACCAAAATGAAGCAGTTTAAGATAACACATATTGATTAGCTTACAGACTTTTGGGGAGTAAGAAATCTGGAAGCAGCTTATCTGGGTGGTCCTGGCTCAGAATCTCTCATGACATTGCAGTCCACCTGTCAGCAGGGCTACAGTCATCTGAAGGCTTGACTGGCTCTAGAGCAGGGATTTGGGGCTGAATAATCCTTTGTTGCTAGGAGATTTCTTCACCAGGACAGGATATTTAGCAGCATCCATGACTTCTGTTCTCAAGAGGTCAGCAGTACAATCCTTCCCAATTGTGGCAACCAACACATGAACAGAAATCCCTGTCTCCCTGGCAGCAAAGTCACCCCTAGATGAAAACAACTGAGCAAGCAACTATACTCTGATACAAATAAATATTTTAAAAATCTGGATATTATTAGAAATAGCTGGTTAAAATAGAATTTAAAAAGACTCCTTTGTGACTGCATCAACACTTAAAATATATATCAGTAAATAAGATATCCTTAGATCTTGCATTTTTAAAACTATATTTACTAAGAAAAATAAATCAAGAGTTTTGCAATATTTTTTAATGGGTGGTTATAAATATGTAAAAATCTTTCAATAAATTTGAATAACCACTTTAATGGCAGCAAGCAAGGAAGTACTAAAGAGACGGTGAAGGACAGGAAAGCTTGAAGTGCTGCAGTCAACAGGGTCACAAAGAGTTGGACGCAACTGAGCTACTGAACAAGAATCAGGCAGGCAGGGCTTCTCAGGTGGTGCCGTGGTAAAGAGTCTGCAGGAGACACAGGTTTAATCCCTGGGTCGGGAAGATCCCCTGGAGTAGGGTGGCAACCCACTCCAGCATTCTTGCCTGGAAAACTCCATGGACAGTGGAGTATGGCAGGTTATGCTGGGTCACAAAGAGTTGGACACGACTGTGTGACTAAGCACACACACACCAGTTAGAGGTGTCTGTATGCAAATCTGAGTAAAAGCTTCTCTGGTCAGAGGTGGAAAAGGGTCTGAAAGAGTTCCTTCCCAGTGTGTGGACGTGAAATGTCTGCATCCGAATCATCGGATGAAATATAGAAATTATGCACTGTCTGGACAGTCTCGCCTATCCGTGGGTGGGGTGTCAGCATCTGCTTCTTTTTTTTTTTTTTTTTAATTTAAATTTATTTTAATTGGAGGCTAATTCCTTTACAATATTGTATTGGTTTCGCCATACATCCACATGAATCTGCCACGGGTGTACACGTGTTCCCCATCGTAAACCCCCCTCCCTTTTATAAAAGCTAAACCATTACTTAATATTTGGTTTTCCTCTCAATAACAATATCAAATAAATGATTATATGATTATGGAGATATTCTTCTGGAATTCTAAGAGAAAAATAATCTGTATTATACTCTGCCTCTGAAAATGACCAGTTAATGACTGTTACATAAATTAAAGTGGATGCAGGGTCAGGGTCAAGCAATTAATTATCTGAATCTTACAGTGGCTATGATACTCATAGTCAGAATCGCTGGAGGCGTGCCCAACTATGAACACACCTTCTCACCAAAATTCAGATTTCACGTATGTGACTTCCTTTTTATTTGCTAGTGAGACAGAGATAACTCCTCATGCTGACAGAGGGAGGTAACACAAGCAACACTAGGCATTTTGCTGCTATTGTTGTTACTGCTTTAATGAAATATTATAAATCAAGAGACAGCATATTAAATTCCAGATTGTTTTAAAGGAATTAGTAGCTCTTTGGGAGTAGATATCAGCTCCCAGTGTAGCCCAGGGCCAATATTCTCATATTCAGTAGTCCAGGCAAACTCCTAAGTCAAGGTTGTTAGAACAACACTAAGGATTGGGTATATACCTGTCTCTTATACACATCTAGATGTGTATAAGAGACAGGGTTAAGCATTGCATGCAGTAAGAATGAGACAACAGTATTTCTGAATTCTTTTTAGCCCAAGGTTCAGTCAACACCATATTCTTGCCCGTTATATTAGAAAGTGACACCGAACTATATTCCTAAGCCTGCACACTACACAGCCAGTGAGCACATGACTGTCTTTATTTTTAAATGATTTGCATGGAGTCTTAACTACCTGCCAAAAGCCTGGAATGTTCTCAATAACAATATCAAATAAATGATTATATGATTATGGAGATATTCTTCTGGAATTCTAAGAGAAAAATAATCTGTATTATACTCTGCCTCTGAAAATGACCAGTTAATGACTGTTACATAAATTAAAGTGGATGCAGGGTCAGGGTCAAGCAATTAATTATCTGAATCTTACAGTGGCTATGATACTCATAGTCAGAATCGCTGGAGGCGTGCCCAACTATGAACACACCTTCTCACCAAAATTCAGATTTCACGTATGTGACTTCCTTTTTATTTGCTAGTGAGACAGAGATAACTCCTCATGCTGACAGAGGGAGGTAACACAAGCAACACTAGGCATTTTGCTGCTGTTGTTGTTACTGCTTTAATGAAATATTATAAATCAAGAGACAGCATATTAAATTCCAGATTGTTTTAAAGGAATTAGTAGCTCTTTGGGAGTAGATATCAGCTCCCAGTGTAGCCCAGGGCCAATATTCTCATATTCAGTAGTCCAGGCAAACTCCTAAGTCAAGGTTGTTAGAACAACACTAAGGATTGGGTATATACTGTACATCCTGAAAGGAAAACACACACACACACACATAGACATCATGAAGTTGGAGAAGTTTGGAATTTGGGAAAGTAGATCATACCATTTTTTTTTGTTTGTTTTAATGTGTTGAGCTCCATGTAATCTTAGGGTACTACCTCGTCCAATGCTTATGTGGTTCAATTGACTCAACAGGGTTAATTTTCTGGGAATTCTTGGGCTTAGTTGAGTCTTTGAGAAGCTTATAGGGATGTAATGTGCTTGAAAGATATTCTTTCACTGCAAATGTCCACCATTACCTCAATGAGGTCATCTGTGGGTTAGACTAAAAAAGCATTTCTACTGAGAATTGCAAAATACTCTTAGCACATAACCAGTCTATCCAATCTTCCGTACTATGAACTTTGGCATGGTTGCTAGCAGCTTAAGGCTGTGCCCTTAGGATGAACCCAGCCCCCCTTAAAATGCCTGTCTGAGAATCCCAGGGATGGGGGAGCCTAGTGGGCTGCCGTCTATGGGGTCACACAGAGTCGGACACGACTGAAGTGACTTAGCAGAAGCAGCAAGAAAACTCAGTGATGCTAGGAGAACTTATTTATCTGTTCTAGTCAAAACATAAGAATAGGCTGATAGGCCTCTGAACTGCCAGTTAGAGTAGATAGTTGAGAAAGCTTCTGATTACAGAGCTCTACCTTGCCTTAGATGGACTTACATCTTGGTAAACCTGTCAAAAATCGAAAATACTGTAAGTCAAAAATGCATTTAACAGACTTTACTTATGGAATGTCATAGCTAAGCACAGTCTATCTTAACAGTGCTCAGAATGCTTACATTAGCTCACAGTTGGGCAAAATCATCTAACGTCAACCCTATTTTATAATGAACTGTTGAATATTTG
>SJYX01001037.1:28386-61175 GCA_006410675.1 Oreotragus oreotragus | reverse complement strand
ACCCCATAGACAGCAGCCCACCAGGCTCCCCTCTCCTTGGGATTCTCCAGGCAAGAACACTGGAGTGGGTTGCCATTTCCTTCTCCAATTCATGAAAGTGAAAAGTGAAAGTGAAGTCGCTCAGTCGTGTCCGACCCTCAGAGACCCCATGGACTGGAGCCTTCCAGGCTCCTGCGTCTGTGGGATTTTCCAGGCAAGAGTACTAGAGTGGGGTGCCATTGCCTTCTCTGTTTGGGGCATATACCTATGAATAAAAATCTAGAAGTGAAATTTCCACGTCCTAAGCCACACACAGGATCAGTTTGAGTAGATACTACTGAACACTTTTCCAGAACAGTTCTTTCCATGTGCTCTTCAGTCCGTAGTATACGAATCCCGATTACCACGCATACTCACCAGCAGTCAGTATTTTGCGTCTTTTTAAAACTTTTTATTTTATACTGCAGTAAAGCCAACTAAGAATGCTGTGATCATTTCAAGTGGACAACAAAAGAACTCAGCCATACATACACATGGATCTGTTCTTCCCCAAACTTGCCTCATATCCAGGCTGCCACGTGACATTGAGCAGAGTTCCCTGTTCTATACAGGAGGACCTTGCTGGCTATCCATTTTAAATACAGCAGTGTGTACAGGTTACATCTTTTTTTTTTTTTTAAGCCATTCTGGTCAGGTATATAAAGGATTTTAATGTGGTTAACAATTAAATGTGTCTGGTGACTAGTGATGTTGAACATCTTTTTATTTGGAGCATTTGCAAATTATGTTTTCTAAGGTGTCTGCAAGTCTTTTGTCCAATTTTCTATTGTATTGTCTGATATTTTCTTGTTGAGTTGCAGGAATTTTTGTACATTCTGGATATGGCTCCTTTGTATGGTTGCAACTATCTTTTCTTGCCAAAGCATGCATTTTCCTCTTTCAATATGTTTTTTGACTAAAGAAATTCTTCATCTTAAAGTAGTCTAATTTTTTGATAATGTTTATAGTATATGCTTTTTATGTCCTCCTTAAAATTTTTTTTCCTTACCACACAGTACTGAAGACATTTTTCTTTATTTTCCTCTAGATTTATGAAGAGACTTTATTATTTATAGCTATAATTTACCTGGAATTAATTTTTGTATATAATATTAATATGCTTCAAAATTCACTTTTTGGCACATGAATATTTTGTGTAGATGATTTTTAAGAAAAATGTAAGAGAAGCAGCTTAAAATATAATATTTAATAACAAAAGGAAATCATTTATATTGATTTTATTATGTACAAATATTGCCTTGGACCACTTTACATGTCTCAGTTCATAATATCTAGATATAATTTGTATATTCCCATTTTACAAATGAACAAATTGAGGCTGAGAGAGGTCAAGCAATTTGCTTGAGGCCTCACAGCTAATCAGTGGCAAAGCTAATACTTGAATTCAGGCTGTTGCCTGTCAATAGATCCTACGTTGTTTGCAGTCAATTGAAAAGTGGAGTTATACTGTCTAAATTTGGACATGCTATTTACACCGTGCAAAGTGTATGACTTTAGAGAAATCAAACCCTAGAAGAGCAATGTGGAGTTGAAGGATTCAAGCTGTGTTCTTCTTCCCACCACCTTCCCATTTTGGCCTGATCTTAGTGCCTCTTGCTTAAGTTTTAGGCAGACAGAACTACTCCGGGAGCACTGTTCCTTTTTTTAATTTCAGAGAGTGCATCACTGCTTTAGTCTTCAGGACACCGGCCAAGCTAAAAATGAAGCATTTTTGTCCACGTTCTCACTACAGACCTCTGCCTCCCCGATGACTGCGATTTAACCAACAGCAACAGTTTCCACCTCAACCCTCTTTGTTTCTGTGGCTGGAAGCCAGCCCTTTAAAATCAATTTCACTTGCCCTTGACTCCTGTGGCTGAATTTCTATTTGATTTCTTTTTCTCATTCTTGCTTTTATTTAAATCCTGGCTTCCATCCAAAATGGGAGGAGAAATGGGCTTTAACCTTGAAGATCGTTAGCTCCAGCAGACTGTTAGGGTGTCAGAGACCTGCATGATGACCTGGGACCTTCCTAAAGCCTGTCTCCAGTCACTGAGGCTGGTGTGAGCAAGCTATTCCATCTTGTGCTTTCTGAGATACAATCAATGCACAATCTGGGAAGGCGAGTGCAGCCAGGAGTCCACAAGCAATGACGAGCCTGCCTCAGAGGAAAGAGCTGCCGGGTTTGGGGCCACCACGCCGTAATACACAGCTCTAATTAGGTTCCCGATCCAGTGGCCCATATGACTAAATGGTTTATAAATAGAACCTCAGATGAAGAAAACAGAAGCACAAAGCATAAGTCACGACTGACTGAGTTGGATTTAATTAAAAGTCATTTGAGGTGGTGTATGTGGTGGGGAGAGGGACGACTCAGCTCAGGCACCTGGGGAGACAACTGTTAGGACTAACTTGGAAGCAGAAACTTCAAAATGTGCTGCTGGAAAAATATCCCTATACTGAGTGGTGGGGGGATGGGAGGAGCCATTGCAAAGTTCCAGGAAATAGCTGTATGCCAAGGGAAAGTTCGAAACCCGGAACACATTTTTCATTAAGCATACTAAGAATTTTAAACTTTTTTTGTGGGATCAAACGTTGGGAGGTGTTTCGGGGCTCTGTCATTTGTGCGGGCCTACCTTCTCTAAACCCCTCAAGGAAGGAAGGTCATTTGAAAAGATCACCATCCTGCTTTGAGTCAGCCTTTCAGCGTTCCTGAGAAAGTCATGACTGCTCTTTCTCTGACGGTACCAGCTTCTCAAGGACAAGGGGCATGCTTTGGTAAACATCATCTCTAGCTGTGGACACACAATCAAAAAAAGTAATGAAGAATGAAAGACTGTCTAAGCTGCCTTTTGTTCTTAATACTCTGTGTTTCTATGGGCCTCCCACATGGCATAGTGGTAAAGAATCTATCTGCTAATGCAGGAGATGCGAAAGACATGGGTTCAATCCCTGGGTAGGGAGGATCCCCTGGAGAAGGAAATGGCAAAGCACTCCAGTATTCTTGCCTGGAAAATCCCATGGACAGAGGACCCTCATGGGCTACGAGTCCATGGGGTCACAAAAAGTTGGACACAATGCACACATTCTATATTTCTACATTTAAAAATAGTTTACAGGAAGCATTATAGGAACAGGCTAAACATAATCATATATTAACACTCAGGCCAATGGTTTGATTTGCCCTGGTGGGGAGGAGTATTTTAGCATTGACATGGTTGAGAATTGCAGGTACATGGTGATAAAATACTTACTGACTTTATATTGATTTTGCTATAGTTTTAAAATTGTGTTGTGACAATGCACCCACTTTCTGGCCGCTCCTACTGCCCTGCATTGCCCACACCCCCGACTCCAGCTTCTCATCTTTTCTCATCAAAATCACAGACGTGAGTTGAGTTGTTTTCACAGTAGCTTTCTTCCTAAGAGTTAACTAGATAAGAGGAAGCCAATGAAATGATTTCTAGTGAGCTGGTAAGGCCCACTATCGGTATTCACTGAAAACAATCATAAACATATAAACAAAACACACACAAACAAAGTGGCTCCTCCCCTGAGGGTTTGGTTGAAGAGAGAAATTGCAAGATCTTTGGACTCTCACAGAACCAAAGCGTGCTGTGGGCACCATCAGTAATGCTCGGTGAAACGGGAGTGCATCAGATCTCAAATTTTAGGTTAAATAAAGTAACCCTCGCTCTGTCTTGGGTTTCCCCAGTGGCTCAGTGGCAAAGAATCTGCCTGCCAATGCAGAAGAAGCCAGAGACACAGGATTGATCCCTGGGTTGGGTAGGTCTCCTGGAGGAGGAAATGGCAACCCGCTCCAGTATTCTCGCCTGGGGAATCCCATGGACAGAGGAGTCTGGCAGGCTACAGTCCATGGGGTCACAAAGAGTCAGACACAACTGTTGTGGGTGCTAGGAATGCAGACTGTAATGACCCACCTCACACCCAGACACTTCCAGTCCCTCCACCACCAGCTACATGCCACACAGGGCTCTGAAGTCACCTTCAGATCAATCAGACATTTTTTAGAGAGAGCTCATAAGAAGAGAAAAATTGAAGTCTCTGAGTTGACTCTGGATTTGCGCAGGAAAGTATATTTCTGGTTCAGTGGTTGCATTTCCTCTATTGCCTTTCCCTACTCCCTGTCTCTGTTCTCGTCTCAGAAGGACGCTCCCAGAGACTAATATCTCCAATGCCCTCCACAGCCCATCTGGGGCGACAGAGCCACAGTTGTGTGCTGAGCAGTAGGCGGCTTTCTTTGCCTCCTGGTCACCACAGTCCTCCAGAAACCAGTGAGTCACTGTTCATCAAATACTTTTCTCCAGCTCCTCCCTGCCTCCATCTCAGAGAGGCCACCTACTTCTTTCAAAGGCGAAATTAGGTTAAATGCATTGGTTTCTGAATGATACATCTACTCTCTGAAGGACAGAAATTCTGTGGCCGCAAGACTGATATACCCACAGGCATTGATTGACAGGAGGTTCTCTGGTGAGATGATTGGATCCATGTTCATGAAGAGGCTTCCGCAAGCAAATATATTCTGCCTCACAGACACACACACACACACACAATTATTATGAAACTGATACATCTGGTGGCTCAGACAGTAAAACATCTGCCTACAATGTGGGAGACCCGGGTTCGATCCCTGGGTTTGGAAGATCCCCTGGAGAAGGAAATGGCAACCCACTCCAGTGTTCTTGCCTGAAAAATCCCATGGATGGAGGAGCCTGGCGGGCTACAGTCCGTGGGGTCGCAAAGAGTTGGACATGACTGAGCAACTTCACTTCACTTCAATACATCTGTAGGCTTCTCCAGTAGCCCAGTGATAAAGAAGCCCCCTGACAATGTAGGAGAAGCGGGTTCGATCCCTGGGTTTGGAAGATCCCCTGGAGAAGGAAATGGCAACCCACTCCAGTGTTCTTGCCTAAAAAATCCCATGGACAGAGGAGCCTGGTGGGCTACTGTCCCTGGGGTCGCAAAAAGAGTCGGACTCAGTTTAGCGACTAAAGAACAGCAAAACATTTGTACTGAGGGTGAAACATATCCCCTGGCAGAGGCACTTCCACCTGAGTGATTGCACTGGTATGCCTTGCACCTGAGGTACCCTGCTGGGCCCTGAGCCTTTGACAAGTGGCCTAGGGCAGTGAGACTAATGGCATGAGCAAGCTGCTAGCTCAGAGAAGGAGGAATTCTGCCCAGGAACACTTGTTATGCTTCCCAGAAAGGTGATAGAGTCTTGAAGAAGTGCATGGCGATAGTGGGAATGCATTTACTGGCTTTCTTGACGAGCCTTTTACTACCTGCTGTGGAGTCCCAAGCTAAAGGCACAGGAGATGCATGAGATTTCCTGAGAGGATGAAATTGAGAGAACGATTTTCCTTGAACCCACCCACAGCTTCCGTGGGATGAGATGCGGAGGAAAAAGTCTCAAAAGCAATTTCGTAATATAGGAAGTTTTGGCTTGGGCCAAGCTTTATGGAAATATATTTCTTTACATTACAGGTTTGAGTGCTTCCTGAAAGAGACAGTCCAAGTTGTTCTGCATGGAATTCATGATATCAATTTTACGAACTATACCTCTATTTTTTAAAAAAAAATGTCTTTCTGACTTACTTCACTCTATGACCCTCTCCAGGTCCATCCATGTCCCTGCAAATGACACAGTTTCTTTCCGTTTCTGGCTGAGTAATATTCCATTGTATATATGTAGCACATCTTGTTTATCCGTTGCTCTGCTGATGGACATTTACATTGTGTCCATACCTTGGCTATTGTAAATAGTGTTGTAACGAACATTGGAGTGCATGTATCTTTTGGAATTATGTTTTTCTCTGGGTATATGCCTAGGAGTGGGATTGCTCTGTTTTCAGTTTTTTAAGGAACCTCCATACTATTCTCCATAGTGGCTATCTCACTTTACATTCCCAGCTGCAGTGTAAGCGACACAGACTTAGGGAACAAATGTATGGACACCAAAGGAGGAAGGAGGGGTGGGATCAACTAGGAGATAGGGATTTACATATATAGAGTCACTATGTATAAAATAGATCACTGATGAGGACCTACTGCATAGCACGGGGCAGAAAGAAAGTACAGTCTGTTTGTAGGACCTACATTGAAAAAGTAAAAGTGTTAATTGCTCAGTCACATGTGACTCTTTGCGATCCCGTGGATTATAGCTCGCCAGGTTCCTCTGTCCATGGGATTCTCCAGGCAAGAATATTGGACTGGGTAGTCATTCCCTTCTCCAGGGGATCTTCCTGATCCAGGGATCAAACCCGGGTTTCCCCACATCTGAGCCACCAGGGAAGCCCCAGGATATATATATTAAGTTAATCTTTAGAACGTATTCCAATATACATTAGGTGCAGACAAATACTGTTTGATTCCTCTTATACAAGATGGCACCCCACTCCAGTACTCTTGCCTGGAAAATCCCATGGATGGAGGAGCCTGGTGGGCTGCAGTCCATGGGGTCGCTAAGAGTCGGANTGACCCCATGGACTATACAGTCCATGGAATTCTCCAGGCCAGAATACTCAAATGGGTGCCTTTCCCTTCTCCAGGGGATTTTCCCAACCCAGGGATCGAACCCAGGTCTCCCGCATTGCAGATGGATTCTTTACCAGCTGAACCACATGACATTTATAGAAAGCTTTGTAAGTCTCTGAATTTTACCTTGGTTAAAAGTAGTCAATTATATTATCACCTTCTCTAAGTTTCTACATTTTGTTTATGGCACTTCCAAAATATCTTCCTTATTTATTTTGACTGTCATTGCCCCATTTAAAGCCACAAGTCCACAGTATTCCAACCAATAGCCCTTAAACCCTGTGAGGTCAGGAATTTTGTCCATTCTGTTCACTATTTCAGTGCTTAGCATAGTACCTGGCAGATTTCAGGCCATTGATAAGTATTTGCGTAATTAGCAAAACCATTATTTTCCTAGATTCTCTCCCTGTAATTCATTCTACACAACCATCAGAAGTAACCAACAAAGACACAATCATATCATTAAATATCCAGAAGCTTTCGGTGATCACCTTCCATTTGCTCCAGAAAGAAAGTCACTGCATCTAATTGAAACACTCAGGACCTCTCACGGCATGACCCTCATGTACTTCTGAGAATTCATTTCCCACCACTATCTGCCAGGACCCTACTCACTGCAGAGGTTAGACTGTTCCCATGCCTTCAATGTACTGTGTGCATTTCCATCTCTTTTGCTTTGTTCTGTCTGTTCTCCCTGCCAAAAATACCTTCTCTCCTTTGTATCTGAGCTGGGATGGTCCTTTAAGTAGTCAAATTTGCATGGGGGGCGGGGCATGGGAAGTCAAGAATTAAAAATAGGCAAATAAAGGTAATATAACTTGGGGTGTAATTAAAGGTTAGGAAAAGACCAAAAGGCTGCCTTTTAGAATCTCCTTCTTAAAAATGACCCTTCAGCGTCCTGCTTTTTAGGACCCAACGTTCCCTCACAACTACCTCCACCAAAACAACAGCAGAAACAAAGGGAAAGGGAACAGAGCGACTCGCAGCTCACTCCACGTTTTCTGAAGGAGAAACAGTGAGGGAAGGCCAGCCTGAGAGTGTTGGAGGTCAAGACTCCAGGGGAGGAAGGGACTTAAAGAAAGAAAGTAGGTTTAGGGCCAGAGCCAGGAGGGGGAAGAGAGAGAGAGTCTAATGGTTATTCTCTGAAGTCTGGAAGGGAGAGAAGGTCCACAGCTGGTCTGCTGGTGGAGACAGCGAGATGGTGGGGCAGGGAGGCCCTGGATTAGGGCTTGAGAGACCTGAATTATGCCTGAGAATCTCCCCACCAGTCTCCTACTTGTCTCCTGCCCTGTACAGTGCCACTCCTCTACTGAGAGCCGAGAGCAAAGCTCTTCACCTTTTCTGGAGTGTGTGTGTGCGTGTGCACAAGCACTGTGGGCCATGGGCTATCTGGAGTGTGTGTGTGTGTGTGTGTGCACACAAGCACAAGCACCATGAACCATGGGCTATCTAAAGGATTGAGAACAGACACCCCCCTCTCCAATCCCTTGTAAATCACCTACAGGCACTTGCGATCACTCACCGTAAACCAAGAGAACTCCAGAGAGCAGAGCAGGGGCTTCACCCAACCAGCTCACCAGAAGAACCGATTTCACTGACTGCCTCTGGGAGCCCAAACCCCGAGCCCCAAAGAAACGAAGGCTGGTGACTGAGTTGCATGCCTATCAGTTTCCGTCTCACACTCCATCAGGTGTTGCCTCCCCAGACAGAACTGACAGCCTGTCCTCTGGCTTCCACCAACTGTTACAGGTCTGTTTCTTCCACTCAACTAGATCCTATCTCCTCAAGATCCCGAGTTCTCCAGGAGCTGCCTCGGCATCCTTCAGACCTCCACTGGGACTCTTCAGCCTTGCGGCCAATCAGTAAATACTATCGACTTGCTTTTTACAGACACTGTCACCGAGGCCCAAAGCAGCTAGATGGCTTTGCCTATGCTTCCCAGCTTGTCAGCAACTAAGCCAGGATTGGACAGCAGTTTTTCTTTCAGAGGGAAAACTCACTGCTTTCGGTCTAAGATTTTCAGTTTTTTGCATATATTTGCTTAAAATAAAACCAGAGAATGTGCACAGAGTTTATTTTCTTCAACCATATTATAGCCTAAACTAGTTTCAAATCAGCATCATCCAGTGACAACTATAGGCACAGGCTTCTAAGTCAGAGAGATCTTCTGATTAGAAGCTGGATGCAAGCGCCTTTATCTCCAGAGCTCACTTCTCTCATCCATGACAAGAAGATATTGGTACCCACAGCCCAAGGATGCTGCAGAATTAAACAAGATTGAGGGAGTTAGAACAGTTAGCTATTCCTCAAGCCTATCATTTGGGGATGGACTTTTCTGGTGGCTCAGAAACTGCCTGAAATGTGGGAGACCTGGGTTCAATCCCTGGGTTGGGAAGATCCCCTAGAAGAGGGCATGGCAACCCATTTTTGTATTGCCTGGAGAATCCCCATGGATGGAAGCGTCTGTTGGGCTACACTCCATGGGGTCACAAAGAGTTTGCCACAACTGAGCAACTAAGCATACACATACATCATTTGGGTAACAACTATATCAGCTACTTGCTGGCTCTATCTTAGGTTTAAAAAAAAAATTAAAATTTATTCAAAATGAGAAATCACAACAAATTATAAAATATAACCTTAAACATCACAAAAATCAGGAAAAATAATGCAATATTGATATTAACTTCCTGATAAAACTTTGTAACACATTTTTTTACATATTTCACTCACATGCTTCAAAATTTATTTTTATTGTGGTAAAATATGTATAATGTAAAATTCACCATTTTAACTATTTTAAGTGTACAATTTAATGACATTAATTGTATTCAAAATATATAATCATCACCATTGTCTACTTCTACAACTTGGTGTGGACCACATTTGCTTATGGACATTTTGGACAGGACCAAATATCCAGGACCTTTGGGCGTGGACCAAATGTCCTACAAGCCTTGTCTTCCTGTACACTCATGACTATTTTCCAAATCCTCTCCAAACTGAGACCTGAAAAGCTCTAGCTAATTTTGCTTTAGACTTTTCATGAGTGACACTCGGATCTATTTAGTGTAAATTAAAGACTTGCATTTCCTTTTTTGCAAAGTATCTGCCTATCTCCTTGTTCAACTTTTCTAAACTATTTGTGTTGTATCACCAATTCACAAGGGTTTATATGCATGGTATTTATATTATATTGTTTTCGTCATCTGTGGAGTATTGGTGATCATTCTATTAGTTAGAAAGATGACAGCTGTTTTGGGGCTTGTCTTCTGCAAGTGCCAAAGAACACTGGATTGTAAGAATGCTGCCAGCACCCTGCAAGAGTAAGAAAAGTAGCTGTAAGCAAAGGCTGAGCTTCAGAGAGTGCTGCCGTGGAGCCCCAGAACTCTGCACGCTGGTTGCCTTGTCTCCAGCCGGGAGGCCTGGAGAATTCCCTCTACTCTACGTCTCAGCTCATTTCTCCATCTTACCTCTGCCTGGGTTTGACTCCCATTAACTACAGAACTTAGGAGACTCACTGACTACAGAAGGCCCAGGGTCATGGAGGCAAAGCTGGGATAATGAGGATTCAATACATTTGACCTTTAGGACAAAGTCTGTAGGGAAATGCACTATTTTCTTAATATCTGTTTTTAATGCGAGTTACAGGTCATTCTGTTCTATATAGTGACCAAATCCGATCTGTTCTTCCATAAACACCTATTTGTGATTCTCGAGAATTTAATAACACAACACCTTGTTCTGGACCGAAGGCCACTGCATTAGCCTCCAGAGAATCACTGAGAATTGGTGGCTGGCTTGCACTTCCGGCTGGACACCTGGACGACTGATCGTGGAACCATGTAAATGTCAGGCTGCAAAAATCCAGCCTGTCTCTATTTTGCTTCAGGGATATCGTACCCTTTCTCCTGAGAGAAGAGGGTGGTCATTTAGCCAATACTTGTAGGCTAAATGGCTGCAGAATGTTTACCTCATCTAAGATGTGCTCAGCATTTCGTTTCTCATCAAACCCTCAGCTCGGCACGTGTCTGCCCAGCCCCAAACCCTTCTTTCTTGGATTCAATGTGTAGAACCTATACATGAGAGCCTCTAGAAACTTTAAAAAGTTTCAGTGTTTCCCAGTGGGAAATAATTAGTAATCTTCACAACTTCTGTGCCTTTTCTTATACTGTCTCTTATACACATCTCCTGGAGAAGGAAATGGCAACCCACTCCAGTGTTCTTGCCTGAAAAATCCCATGGATGGAGGAGCCTGGCGGGCTACAGTCCGTGGGGTCGCAAAGAGTTGGACATGACTGAGCAACTTCACTTCACTTCAATACATCTGTAGGCTTCTCCAGTAGCCCAGTGATAAAGAAGCCCCCTGACAATGTAGGAGAAGCGGGTTCGATCCCTGGGTTTGGAAGATCCCCTGGAGAAGGAAATGGCAACCCACTCCAGTGTTCTTGCCTAAAAAATCCCATGGACAGAGGAGCCTGGTGGGCTACTGTCCCTGGGGTCGCAAAAAGAGTCGGACTCAGTTTAGCGACTAAAGAACAGCAAAACATTTGTACTGAGGGTGAAACATATCCCCTGGCAGAGGCACTTCCACCTGAGTGATTGCACTGGTATGCTTTGCACCTGAGGTACCCTGCTGGGCCCTGAGCCTTTGACAAGTGGCCTAGGGCAGTGAGACTAATGGCATGAGCAAGCTGCTAGCTCAGAGAAGGAGGAATTCTGCCCAGGAACACTTGTTATGCTTCCCAGAAAGGTGATAGAGTCTTGAAGAAGTGCATGGCGATAGTGGGAATGCATTTACTGGCTTTCTTGACGAGCCTTTTACTACCTGCTGTGGAGTCCCAAGCTAAAGGCACAGGAGATGCATGAGATTTCCTGAGAGGATGAAATTGAGAGAACGATTTTCCTTGAACCCACCCACAGCTTCCGTGGGATGAGATGCGGAGGAAAAAGTCTCAAAAGCAATTTCGTAATATAGAAAGTTTTGGCTTGGGCCAAGCTTTATGGAAATATATTTCTTTACATTACAGGTTTGAGTGCTTCCTGAAAGAGACAGTCCAAGTTGTTCTGCATGGAATTCATGATATCAATTTTACGAACTATACCTCTATTTTTTAAAAAAAAATGTCTTTCTGACTTACTTCACTCTATGACCCTCTCCAGGTCCATCCATGTCCCTGCAAATGACACAGTTTCTTTCCGTTTCTGGCTGAGTAATATTCCATTGTATATATGTAGCACATCTTGTTTATCCGTTGCTCTGCTGATGGACATTTACATTGTGTCCATACCTTGGCTATTGTAAATAGTGTTGTAACGAACATTGGAGTGCATGTATCTTTTGGAATTATGTTTTTCTCTGGGTATATGCCTAGGAGTGGGATTGCTCTGTTTTCAGTTTTTTAAGGAACCTCCATACTGTTCTCCATAGTGGCTATCTCACTTTACATTCCCAGCTGCAGTGTAAGCGACACAGACTTAGGGAACAAATGTATGGACACCAAAGGAGGAAGGAGGGGTGGGATCAACTAGGAGATAGGGATTTACATATATAGAGTCACTATGTATAAAATAGATCACTGATGAGGACCTACTGCATAGCACGGGGCAGAAAGAAAGTACAGTCTGTTTGTAGGACCTACATTGAAAAAGTAAAAGTGTTAATTGCTCAGTCACATGTGACTCTTTGCGATCCCGTGGATTATAGCTCGCCAGGTTCCTCTGTCCATGGGATTCTCCAGGCAAGAATATTGGACTGGGTAGTCATTCCCTTCTCCAGGGGATCTTCCTGATCCAGGGATCAAACCCGGGTTTCCCCACATCTGAGCCACCAGGGAAGCCCCAGGATATATATATTAAGTTAATCTTTAGAACGTATTCCAATATACATTAGGTGCAGACAAATACTGTTTGATTCCTCTTATACAAGATGGCACCCCACTCCAGTACTCTTGCCTGGAAAATCCCATGGATGGAGGAGCCTGGTGGGCTGCAGTCCATGGGGTCGCTAAGAGTCGGACACGACTGAGCGACTTCACTTTCACTTTTCTCTTTCATGCATTGGAGAAGGAAATGGCAACCCACTCCAGTGTTCTTGCCTGGAGAATCCCAGGGATGGCGGAGCCTGGTGGGCTGCCATCTCTGGGGTCGCACAGGGTCGGACACGACTGAAGTGACTTAGCAGCAGCAGCATACAAGCTACTTAGAATAGTCAAATTTGGAGTCAGAAAGTACAGTGGTAGATGCTAGGAGTCAGGGTGTGGAGGTCTGGGGAGGAGAAATGGGGAGTGAGTATTTAACAGAGACAGAGTTTCAGTTTAACAAGGTGAAACATTCTTTGCTGCTGCTAAGTCACTTCAGTCGTGTCTGACTCTTAGTGACCCCATGGACTGTAGCCCACCAGGCTCCTCCATCCATGGGATTTTCCAGGCAAGAGTGCTGGAGTGGGGTGCCATTGCCTTCTCCGGAAACATTCTTTAAGAAGGTGAAATTGCACAGCAACATAAATGCACTAAATACAACTGAACTGTGCAGTTAAATAGGGTTAAAATAGCATGTTTTGTATTATGTGACTTTTACCACAATTTTAAAAAATTAAATTTTTTGAGGTGAAATCCACACAAAATATAATGAACCGTTTAAAGTGAACACTTAGGTGGTATTAGCATATTCACCGTATGGTGCAGTCACCACCTCTACCCATTTCAAAATGCAGTCATCCCCCAAAAGGAAACCTCATGCTCAGTAAACAGTTATGTGCTAATCTCCTGTCCTCCAAGGCCCAGGCAAGTACCGAACTGTTTTCTGCTTCTATGGATTCACCTACTCTGAAAATTTGATATAAAGGGAATCATACAATATGTAACCTTTTGTGCCCGAGTTACTTCACTCAGCATAATGTGCTCAAGATTCATCCATACTCTAGCCTGTGTTCGTATTTCATTTCTTTTCATTTTTTTTAACTTTTTATTTTGTATTGGAGTATAGCCAATTAACCATATGATGCTCATTTCAGGTGAATAGTGAAGGGACTCAGCCAGACATATGCATGCGCATATATCCATTCCTTTTTATGATTGACTAATATCCTCTTATATGTATATACCACCTTTTTTTTTTAATCCATTCACCCACTGAATTTGGGTTGTTTCCCAAAATTTGGGCTACTTTTGGCTACTGTGAATAGCGCTGCTATGAGTGTGCTTGTACCTGTATCTGTTTATCTGTTTTTAATTCTTTTAGGTATATACCTAGGAGTGAAATTGCTGGGTCATCTGAAAAGTCTATGGCTAACTTTTTGAGGAGGCACCAAATTGCTTTCCACAGCAACTGTACCATTTTACATTCCTAGCAGCAATGAACAAGGATTCCAGTGTCTTCACATTCTCAATGACAGTTGTTATTGTCTTGTTTTTTGATTTTAGCTATCCTAGTGAATGAAAAGTGGTATCTCTTTGTGGTTTTGATTTTAATATACCTAATGAGTAATGCTGTTGAGCAGCTTTTCACATGCTTACTGGACATCTGGATTGCTTCTTTTGAAAAATGTCTATTCAAGTTCTTTGGCCATTTAAAAAATTAGCTTATCTTCTTCCTGTTGAGTTGTAAATTACTTTTTATATATTCTGCAAATCTAGATCTTTGTCAAATACATTATTTGCAAATGTCTTCTCCCACATGTAGTTTGTCTTCACTTTCTTGATAATGTCCTTGGATGTAAAAGTTTCCAGTTTTGGTGAAGTCTAATTTATTTTTTTTTTTTCTCTTTTTGTGTGTGCTTTTGGTATCATATCTTAGAAAAAGTGAAAGTTGCTCAGTAGCGTGCAACTCTTCACAACCCCATGGACATAGTCCATGGAATTCTCTGGGCCAGAAATATTGGAGTGGGTAGCCATTCCCTTCCCAGGGGATCTTTCCAACCCAGGTCTCCCGCATTGCAGGTGGATATTTTACCAGCTGCCACCAGCTAAATCCAAGGTCACAAAGATTCACACTTTTTTTTTTTTTAAAGAGTTTTAGCTCTTCTATTTAGGACATTGATCCATTTGAAGTTAACGTTTGCATATAACATNAGCCATTCCCTTCCCAGGGGATCTTTCCAACCCAGGTCTCCTGCATTGCAGGTGGATATTTTACCAGCTGCCACCAGCTAAATCCAAGGTCACAAAGATTCACACTTTTTTTTTTTTTTTTAAGAGTTTTAGCTCTTCTATTTAGGACATTGATCCATTTGAAGTTAACATTTGCATATAACCTAAGTGTTCAAATCCATTTTTTCCATGTAGATGTTACCAGCTAAATCCAAGGTCACAAAGATTCACACCTATTTTTTTTTTAAAGAGTTTTAGCTCTTCTATTTAGGACATTGATCCATCTGAAGTTAACATTTGCATATAACATAAGTGTTCAAATCCATTTTTTCCATGTAAGTGTTACCAGCTAAATCCAAGGTCACAAAGATTCACACTTTTTTTTTTTAAAGAGTTTTAGCTCTTCTATTTAGGACATTGATCCATTTGAAGTTAACGTTTGCATATAACATGAGATAAGTGTTCAAATCCATTTTTTTCCATGTAGGTGTTCGGCTGTCCCAGCACCATTTCTTAAGGAGACTATTTTTTCCTTGTTGAATGGTCTTAGCACCCTTGTCAAAATCAATCGGCCGTGGATGTATGGATCTATTTTTCACTCTCTATTATTACACACTTCTATATTTATAGAACTTTCATGATGAACATTTCAGCTACAATCAGTTCCATTTTGTTTATTTCTCTTAGATACTAGATTTCTGAGGGATTTCCAAGCCATATAATTATGATGTTATATTTTTTCTCTCTCATTCATTTAAGCATTTCTTGGCCTCTTTTTCTGCTGGTGCTACCCAACGATCCAATAAGACTGGAAAACAATTTTGAGTAATTTTTAAATAATAAACTTGGTCCCTGTGATGACATAGCACTTGCAGTGCAAAATCCAGGATGAATGGAGGCCCTCACACTTTCTTCCATTTGTCCCTCTGTGTTCCCTTGAAAACAGTCAGCTCCTCTTCTGATGAAGGTTTATTCTCAGAAATGTCATTTCTGTCGCTTTCCTCTTAAATTGACTCTATACATGACATCTTGTGTCTTGCTCCACCTTTGTCATTTTTTGGCCCAAGATCTCTGACTGATTATTCACTGTTGACTCTTTGAGGCCACAGTTGCTCCTGGCAGAATTACTTCTGAGCCCCCAACAGGCCAATTTCTGAACTTTTCCAATTGAAAAGGACAGGGGGTTATGTTTAATTTTGAAACCTCTGTGGAAAACTGAAGGGGGCAGACTTGAACAAATAAATTCATATGCTGCTGCTGCTGCTGCTGCTGAGTTGCTTCAGTCATGTCCGACTCTGTGCGACCCCATAGACGGCAGCCCACCAGGCTCCCCTGTCCCTGGGATTCTCCAGGCAAGAACACTGGAGTGGGTTGCCATTTCCTCCTCCAATGCATGAAAGTGAAAAGTGAAAGTGAAGTCGCTCAGTCGTGTCCGACTCTTAGCGACCCTGTCCGACTCTTAGCGACCCCGTGAACTGCAGCCTATCAGGCTCCTCCATCCACGGGATTTTCCAGGCAAGAGTACTGGAGTGGGGCGCCATTGCTTTCTCCGAAATTCATATAAACTTGCCACAAAACTCACAGAAAACTGTCATGGGAGGAAAGAAGAGGCATCTGAAACCAAAAAACAAAGAGAGGTCCTTGGTGTTCCTATGACAGCATCAAGCTGTGACATCATGGGGATAGGAGGAATGTTGAGTTATTAATCCCTTAAATCTCCTACAGGCCCGGTCCAGAGAAGAGCTCTCAGTTTATTGCTGATCCAAAGATGAGTTACTGATGTATGATGCCTTAGAAATACTGATGCTGAAATGTGCAACAGATCCTGTTTTCTGTAGGATGTTCAAGAGCATTGCAGTCAAAAAGCTTCTGGACATCTTGACCACAAAGAAGCCTTGATTGAAAGGTTGTCTTTCATCTGAAGCCAAGCCCCTGTACTGCTGTGAGAGAAGAAACACATCCATGCCATGTCGTCAGATGCGGGGACCGCGGTGAAGTCATCACTGTTCTCACATCCTTTCTATGGACAGTAGGGGAGGGCCCCAGGTTCAGCACTGTGAGGACTGAGAGCAAGACCGCTCTCAAACGTCCCCTGGTGGCCTTGGGAAGAGGTTGATTCTTTTGCATCCCCTACATTTTGTCTCTTGGAATTCATAGGGAAAATTATAGGAAAGAAACATTGTTAATTGCCACAGAGGAAGTCACAGAACACTTAGACTACTCTTTATAATAATCTAGATTCAAGTTAAGAAACACCAAGTTGCCTTACAGTATTTCTTCGCCTCCCTTTACTAGCGCCTCTTTTATAAAATCATGCGTCCCCGTTGCCTCTTTTTCCTCACCCAAACCTGCGTTCTTAAGGCTTCCATCCTGGCTCTATGTTGTCTTGAGCCACCTAAACTTCCTTCTGCACTTATCTCTGCTCATCCCTTTCTGAAACACTTGCTTCCTTTGAGTTCCAAGGCATCCATCTCTCCTGCTTCTATTACTTCTTTGATTAATCTTTCTCGCTCCTTCATTAATTTCTGCCCCAAAGTTCCGAGCTTCCTGCTCTCCTCTTCTCACCATCTGTATTCTCTCAGGATGACTGCGTCTCTACCAGTGGCTTCTATTATCACCTATATTCTGATGTCCCTCAGCTCTGTAGTTACCACCTGTCTCCCCCACTCCAGGCACATTTCCAACTGCCTTCTGGACACCACCAAGGAATATCTTATAAGATGATCATACTTAGGATATCTGAAAGTGAAAGTCAGTCACTTGTGTCCAACTCTTCGTGACCCCATGGACTATACAGTCCATGGAATTCTCCAGGCCAGAATACTCAAATGGGTGCCTTTCCCTTCTCCAGGGGATTTTCCCAACCCAGGGATCGAACCCAGGTCTCCCGCATTGCAGATGGATTCTTTACCAGCTGAACCACATGACATTTATAGAAAGCTTTGTAAGTCTCTGAATTTTACCTTGGTTAAAAGTAGTCAATTATATTATCACCTTCTCTAAGTTTCTACATTTTGTTTATGGCACTTCCAAAATATCTTCCTTATTTATTTTGACTGTCATTGCCCCATTTAAAGCCACAAGTCCACAGTATTCCAACCAATAGCCCTTAAACCCTGTGAGGTCAGGAATTTTGTCCATTCTGTTCACTATTTCAGTGCTTAGCATAGTACCTGGCAGATTTCAGGCCATTGATAAGTATTTGCGTAATTAGCAAAACCATTATTTTCCTAGATTCTCTCCCTGTAATTCATTCTACACAACCATCAGAAGTAACCAACAAAGACACAATCATATCATTAAATATCCAGAAGCTTTTGGTGATCACCTTCCATTTGCTCCAGAAAGAAAGTCACTGCATCTAATTGAAACACTCAGGACCTCTCACGGCATGACCCTCATGTACTTCTGAGAATTCATTTCCCACCACTATCTGCCAGGACCCTACTCACTGCAGAGGTTAGACTGTTCCCATGCCTTCAATGTACTGTGTGCATTTCCATCTCTTTTGCTTTGTTCTGTCTGTTCTCCCTGCCAAAAATACCTTCTCTCCTTTGTATCTGAGCTGGGATGGTCCTTTAAGTAGTCAAATTTGCATGGGGGGCGGGGCATGGGAAGTCAAGAATTAAAAATAGGCAAATAAAGGTAATATAACTTGGGGTGTAATTAAAGGTTAGGAAAAGACCAAAAGGCTGCCTTTTAGAATCTCCTTCTTAAAAATGACCCTTCAGCGTCCTGCTTTTTAGGACCCAACGTTCCCTCACAACTACCTCCACCAAAACAACAGCAGAAACAAAGGGAAAGGGAACAGAGCGACTCGCAGCTCACTCCACGTTTTCTGAAGGAGAAACAGTGAGGGAAGGCCAGCCTGAGAGTGTTGGAGGTCAAGACTCCAGGGGAGGAAGGGACTTAAAGAAAGAAAGTAGGTTTAGGGCCAGAGCCAGGAGGGGGAAGAGAGAGAGAGTCTAATGGTTATTCTCTGAAGTCTGGAAGGGAGAGAAGGTCCACAGCTGGTCTGCTGGTGGAGACAGCGAGATGGTGGGGCAGGGAGGCCCTGGATTAGGGCTTGAGAGACCTGAATTATGCCTGAGAATCTCCCCACCAGTCTCCTACTTGTCTCCTGCCCTGTACAGTGCCACTCCTCTACTGAGAGCCGAGAGCAAAGCTCTTCACCTTTTCTGGAGTGTGTGTGTGTGTGTGTGCACAAGCACTGTGGGCCATGGGCTATCTGGAGTGTGTGTGTGTGTGTGTGTGCACACAAGCACAAGCACCATGAACCATGGGCTATCTAAAGGATTGAGAACAGACACCCCCCTCTCCAATCCCTTGTAAATCACCTACAGGCACTTGCGATCACTCACCGTAAACCAAGAGAACTCCAGAGAGCAGAGCAGGGGCTTCACCCAACCAGCTCACCAGAAGAACCGATTTCACTGACTGCCTCTGGGAGCCCAAACCCCGAGCCCCAAAGAAACGAAGGCTGGTGACTCAGTTGCATGCCTATCAGTTTCCTTCTCACACTCCATCAGGTGTTGCCTCCCCAGACAGAACTGACAGCCTGTCCTGTGGCTTCCACCAACTGTTACAGGTCTGTTTGTTCCACTCAACTAGATCCTATCTCCTCAAGATCCCGAGTTCTCCAGGAGCTGCCTCAGCATCCTTCAGACCTCCACTGGGACTCTTCAGCCTTGCGGCCAATCAGTAAATACTATTGACTTGCTTTTTACAGACACTGTCACCGAGGCCCAAAGCAGCTAGATGGCTTTGCCTATGCTTCCCAGCTTGTCAGCAACTAAGCCAGGATTGGACAGCAGTTTTTCTTTCAGAGGGAAAACTCACTGCTTTCGGTCTAAGATTTTCAGTTTTTTGCATATATTTGCTTAAAATAAAACCAGAGAATGTGCACAGAGTTTATTTTCTTCAACCATATTATAGCCTAAACTAGTTTCAAATCAGCATCATCCAGTGACAACTATAGGCACAGGCTTCTAAGTCAGAGAGATCTTCTGATTAGAAGCTGGATGCAAGCGCCTTTATCTCCAGAGCTCACTTCTCTCATCCATGACAAGAAGATATTGGTACCCACAGCCCAAGGATGCTGCAGAATTAAACAAGATTGAGGGAGTTAGAACAGTTAGCTATTCCTCAAGCCTATCATTTGGGGATGGACTTTTCTGGTGGCTCAGAAACTGCCTGAAATGTGGGAGACCTGGGTTCAATCCCTGGGTTGGGAAGATCCCCTAGAAGAGGGCATGGCAACCCATTTTTGTATTGCCTGGAGAATCCCCATGGATGGAAGCGTCTGTTGGGCTACACTCCATGGGGTCACAAAGAGTTTGCCACAACTGAGCAACTAAGCATACACATACATCATTTGGGTAACAACTATATCAGCTACTTGCTGGCTCTATCTTAGGTTTAAAAAAAAAATTAAAATTTATTCAAAATGAGAAATCACAACAAATTATAAAATATAACCTTAAACATCACAAAAATCAGGAAAAATAATGCAATATTGATATTAACTTCCTGATAAAACTTTGTAACACATTTTTTTACATATTTCACTCACATGCTTCAAAATTTATTTTTATTGTGGTAAAATATGTATAATGTAAAATTCACCATTTTAACTATTTTAAGTGTACAATTTAATGACATTAATTGTATTCAAAATATATAATCATCACCATTGTCTACTTCTACAACTTGGTGTGGACCACATTTGCTTATGGACATTTTGGACAGGACCAAATATCCAGGACCTTTGGGCGTGGACCAAATGTCCTACAAGCCTTGTCTTCCTGTACACTCATGACTATTTTCCAAATCCTCTCCAAACTGAGACCTGAAAAGCTCTAGCTAATTTTGCTTTAGACTTTTCATGAGTGACACTCGGATCTATTTAGTGTAAATTAAAGACTTGCATTTCCTTTTTTGCAAAGTATCTGCCTATCTCCTTGTTCAACTTTTCTAAACTATTTGTGTTGTATCACCAATTCACAAGGGTTTATATGCATGGTATTTATATTATATTGTTTTCGTCATCTGTGGAGTATTGGTGATCATTCTATTAGTTAGAAAGATGACAGCTGTTTTGGGGCTTGTCTTCTGCAAGTGCCAAAGAACACTGGATTGTAAGAATGCTGCCAGCACCCTGCAAGAGTAAGAAAAGTAGCTGTAAGCAAAGGCTGAGCTTCAGAGAGTGCTGCCGTGGAGCCCCAGAACTCTGCACGCTGGTTGCCTTGTCTCCAGCCGGGAGGCCTGGAGAATTCCCTCTACTCTACGTCTCAGCTCATTTCTCCATCTTACCTCTGCCTGGGTTTGACTCCCATTAACTACAGAACTTAGGAGACTCACTGACTACAGAAGGCCCAGGGTCATGGAGGCAAAGCTGGGATAATGAGGATTCAATACATTTGACCTTTAGGACAAAGTCTGTAGGGAAATGCACTATTTTCTTAATATCTGTTTTTAATGCGAGTTACAGGTCATTCTGTTCTATATAGTGACCAAATCCGATCTGTTCTTCCATAAACACCTATTTGTGATTCTCGAGAATTTAATAACACAACACCTTGTTCTGGACCGAAGGCCACTGCATTAGCCTCCAGAGAATCACTGAGAATTGGTGGCTGGCTTGCACTTCCGGCTGGACACCTGGACGACTGATCGTGGAACCATGTAAATGTCAGGCTGCAAAAATCCAGCCTGTCTCTATTTTGCTTCAGGGATATCGTACCCTTTCTCCTGAGAGAAGAGGGTGGTCATTTAGCCAATACTTGTAGGCTAAATGGCTGCAGAATGTTTACCTCATCTAAGATGTGCTCAGCATTTCGTTTCTCATCAAACCCTCAGCTCGGCACGTGTCTGCCCAGCCCCAAACCCTTCTTTCTTGGATTCAATGTGTAGAACCTATACATGAGAGCCTCTAGAAACTTTAAAAAGTTTCAGTGTTTCCCAGTGGGAAATAATTAGTAATCTTCACAACTTCTGTGCCTTTTCTTATATGTAGCAGAGAAGAGATGTTCACATGCCCTAAACAACCAGACAGGATAATCACTGATTTTGCATCTATGAGCCTGATTCACACTCATCATGTTCCTTTTGTAGCATTGTTTCAAGTTCACGATCCTATGATTGTATGTCCTCGTTGGTAGGGGGGAGCAAGGAGTTTCTTTTAAAAAAAATTTTAATTATAGAGGTATAAAAAAAGTACACAATAAAATGCACAGCTTTTAAATGTAGTTTTGTCATTAAACCCAAATTTGTGTGCCTGGTGCACAGTGAGGCCAAACAGACTGAAATGTCAGAGTTTGCAGCTGAAAATGGTTTATTGCAAAGACCAAGCAGGAAGAATAGGTGGCTCATGCTCAAAAGACTCAAACTTTCCAGTAGGTTTCAGGGGAAGATTTTATAAGCAAAATTTGGGAGGAGGGCTTCAGAGTGTGTAACGTTCCTCTGATTGGTTGGTGGTGAGGTAGCAGGCTGATATTCCTGGAATCTCAGTCATCAGCTTTCAGCCTGAAATAAAGTACTTCCAGAAGCAGAATTGGAGAATTTCAAAAGATAACAAGAGAGGATATAAAGAATAGCTGTGGTTGGATGTGATGTGTGGGAAAGCAAAAAGTAAAGAAGAATCCAAGGCTTCTGGCTTAGATACTTCTGGGGGAAATTGCAGGACCATGGATTGAGTATTGAGCATGGATAGAAAAATAGATTTGAATAATTCATCATGAATTTAATTTGGACTAAGTTGAGTTTGAGCTGGCTGTGGATATCCACCTGAAGATGACTACAGATAATTAGATACTTATGTCTGGAACTCAGGAGAGCCCTCCAAGCTTGAACTATTATATATTTGAGAGTGACAGCACACTGATGGAGAAGGCAATGGCACCCCACTCCAGTGCTCTTGCCTGGAAAATCCCATGGACGGAGGAGCTTGATAGGCTGCAGTCCATGGGGTCGCTAAGAGTCGGACACGACTGAGCGACTTCACTTTCACTTTTCACTTTCCTGCATTGGAGAAGGAAATGGCAACCCACTCCAGTGTTCTTGCCTGGAGAATCCCAGGGACAGGGGAGCCTGGTGGGCTGCTGTCTATGGAGTCGGACACAACTGAAGCGACTTAGCAGCAGCAGCAGCAGCAGCACATGGATGGTCACTGGAGTATGGGGGCACTTTGGTGTCTAGGGTATTGAGGATGAGACTCTGAGAAATGCTGACATTTTAAGGGATTGACAAAGAAAGATGAGCTAGCAAGGGGGACTGTGATATAGCAGCTCATGAGGTAGGAAAAAAACCAAAACCACACAGTGCCAGGAGAATGGGAAGCTGTGGAGGCTGAAACACACGACCCCTTGCAGAGTAGGTCACTGATGTTAAGTCATGATGAAAAGTCAGGTGAGATGAAGCCCGCTGAGGCCATTGCAATGCGCACAGAGGAAGCCACCCATTGTTCTTAACAAGAACAGTTTCAGTGATGTGATGAGAAAGGCAACCAGGTTGCGCTGAGTTGAGCCAAGAGGAGACAGCAATGCAGAGAGCTGATGTAGGGTGTGAGGTAGAAAAGTGCCAGGGCAAAACTGATGTGGGTGTGAGGTCATGGGAAGCTTGTGTTGTTGTACTTGTTTCTTGAGCTGGGAGAGCAGTGAACTTGTTTACATGATGATTGGAAAGAGTTGGTAGGGATGGAGCAATTGTTCAGTTCAGTTCAGTTGCTCAGTCATGTCCGACTCTTTGCGACCCCATGAATCGCAGCACGCCAGGCCTCCCTGTCCATCACCAACTCCCAGAGTTCACTCAGACTCGCGTCCATCGAGTCAGTGATGCCATCCAGCCATCTCGTCCTCGGTCGTCCCCTCCTCCTCCTGCCCCCTATCCCTCCCAGCATCAGAGTCTTTTCCAATGAGTCAACTCTCCGCATGAGGTGGCCAAAGTACTGGAGTTTCAGCTTCAGCATCATTCCTTCCAAAGAAATCCCAGGGCTGATCTCCTTCAGAATGGACTGGTTGGATCTCCTTGCAGTCAAAGGGACTCTCAAGAGTCTTCTCCAACACCACAGTTCAAAAGCACCAATTCTTCAGCACTCAGCCTTCTTCACAGTCCANCATTCCTTCCAAAGAAATCCCAGGGTTGATCTCCTTCAGAATGGACTGGTTGGATCTCCTTGCAGTCCAAGGGACTCTCAAGAGTCTTCTCCAACACCACAGTTCAAAAGCATAGATTTTTTGGTATTCAGCCTTCTTCACAGTCCAACTCTCACATCCATACATGACCACAGGAAAAACCATAGCCTTGACTAGGCGGGCCTTAGTTGGCAAAGTAATGTCTCTGCTTTTGAATATACTATCCAGGTTGGTCATAACTTTTCTTCCAAGGAGTAAGCGTCTTTTAATTTCATGGCTGCAGTCACCATCTGCAGTGATTTTGGAGCCCAAAAAAATAAAGTCTGACACTGTTTCCACTGTTTCTGCATCTATTTTCCACAATTGTAGCTATTGAAAATAGAAAAGGTGCCTATGTTTCTCAAGAGGCAGGAATGGTTGTATGTCAAAAACAGCTGTGGAAGGAGTAGGCGCATGGAAGAGGAACAGAACTTCTGAAACAGTGGGGGCAGGATGCCCATTATGGATTAACTTGCATCTCCTTAAAATTCTTATGTTGAAAAAAAAAATAAATTAATTAATTAAAAAAAATAAAATTCTTATGTTGAAGTCCTAACCCTCCCCAGTACTTCGGAATGTGACATAATTTGGAAATAGAGATTGTTGCGAATGTAATTAGTTCAGATGAGGTCTCACTGGAGTACAGTGGGCAGTTAATCTAATATGTCTGGCGTCCTTATAAAAAAGGTGGATTTGGAGACAGACACACATGTACAAAGAGTGCAACATATGAAGATGGAGCCAGGGATCAAGGTGATGCAGCAGAAGCTGTCAAAGTTTGCCAGCAAACCACCAGGAGTCAGGAGCGAAGCCTGGACCCGATCCTTCACTAGCAACTTCACAAAGAACCAATCCTTGATCGTGAACTTTGGGCCTCCAGCACTGCAAGAAAATACATTTCATTGTCTCCCTGCTTATTTAACTTATATGCAGAGTACATCATGAGAAACACTGGACTGGAAGAAACACTTTCTGAAACAGTGGGGGCAGGATGCCCATTATGGATTAACTTGCATCTCCTTAAAATTCTTATGTTGAAGTCCTAACCCTCCCCAGTACTTCGGAATGTGACAAAATTTGGAAATAGAGATTGTTACGAATGTAATTAGTTAAGATGAGGCCTCACTGGAGTACAGTGGGCAGCTAATCCAATATGTCTGGCGTCCTTATAAAAAAGGCGGATTTGGAGACAGACATGCATGTACAAAGAGTGCAACATATGAAGACGGAGCCAGGGATCAAGGTGATGCAGCAGAAGCCGTCAAAGTTTGCCAGCAAACCACCAGAAGTCAGGAGCGAAGCCTGGACCCAATCCTTCACTAGCAACTTCAGAAAGAACCAACCCTTGATCGTGAACTTTGGGCCTCCAGCGCTGCAAGAAAATACATTTTTGTTGTCAAAGTCACTCAGTTTGAGGTGCTTTGTTATCACAGCCTTAACTGACTAATAGGGTACAAGTGGCAGTAAATTTGCATGTGGCAGGCAAGATATCAAGGGAGTTCTGACATGATGGTTGTTACTTTTTACTATGAACTTGGACCCAATGACATCTCTGGGGCATCTGTCAGGAAGGGCATGGGGTGCTTGGAGATAAGTAGAGAAACCTTGAAATAGCCATTCTGAACAAAGAAATATAGCAGTTTAAAAGAAAAAACTAAGAAGGCTGCTGGATGGTACTGAGACCCCCAAGTGAGTTTGGATCTCAGTAATTTACAATTAAAAAAAAAAAATTAGTCCCTTCCAGTGGCACACCACTGCCCAGTGCAATTATTTTGAGAATATATTTTCCACCAGTGAAGTCACAGCCCACTATCTTTCTCTGCTCTGCCTGCCTTTTCTTAAGTCCCTGTCCTTAGCGAAGGTACAAAGTAATAAAACTATTTCATTCATAGGAAAGGTCATTAAAATTGCTCATCACTCTGTTTGCCCATGTGCTTCTCACAGTCTTCTACCACCAAGAACTAATCCCCAGGGTTTAGCTTATAAAATCCATGACTAAAAAATGTTTTTGTCTTTCATCATCAGCTTTCTCATAGATCTGGTGTCTCAGAGCTGTACTCCGGAGCTGAAATGTCTCCTCAAGGCATTTTTCTTCACTCTTTAGTTCAAGAATGTCTTAAGAGGCTTGTTTTCTCTTCCCATGAATATGAATCAGGGCTCAGCAGGGTCTGTAACTAACCAGTCCCGTGGAAGTGCAGTAACGCGGTCGCTATAGGAAAAGCTTCCATGGAAAACTTGGAAGGCATGGTTTTTTAATTCCCCACGCGCAGCATCAATTTCTTCGGGTAAAATACGGCAACTCATGTGAATCGCATGAAACTTATGTGAAATGAGTTTGAAAGTCCCAAAAGAGAAAATGGGACTTTGATTTTTATGAAATTTGTATTATTCCCACTGCTAGGTAAGCCAGTTTTATTTTAGATCCCATCCTCTGAGTAAGCAGCAAAGTTCAAAGCCTGCCAGAAAAAGGTGATGCATTTCTTAGAGATGTTGCAAGAGAATTGCAACAGCTGGCAATACTCATTAGAGACACAGAGAAGGCTGGAGCTGGGAACACCTCCAGAAGGAAAAAGAGCTGGAGAGGTGGGCAGAGCAGGAAAAAGGTAGCATTTGGGCTGACAGTTTGTGCTGGCCTCAGAAAGTCCCATCCGATGCCTGAGAACATCCCATGAGTACCTTCCCCTCACTGAAGGAGCCAATGTCTCAGGTTCTGACGGGCTGGTCTTGCTGCCAAAGCTCCAAGAGCCCTTTAAGGAGGAAGCCATCCAATTAGATGGTACTTGGTGATAGAGTTGAAGTCTAACTCTAGCCTCAGGTAAAGTTGGTCCAAGCCTGGGTCAGGTCTCATCTCCTGCTGCTGTATGTAAAATGTTTTCTTTTAGGGGCAGGTGACATGATATTCTTTTTTATGTGTTTTTTATTGAAGTATAGTTGATTTACAATATTATATTAGTTTCAGGCGTATCACGTAGTGATTCAATGTCTTTATAGATTATACACCACTTGAAGTTGTTACAAACTAATGGCTATATTCTTGATTCATTCTTCACCAGTGACCCTATGTGCTGATTCATAGGATGCAAACTCTACCCATCCCATCTTATNAAAAAAAAAAAATTAGTCCCTTCCAGTGGCACACCACTGCCCAGTGCAATTATTTTGAGAATATATTTTCCACCAGTGAAGTCACAGCCCACTATCTTTCTCTGCTCTGCCTGCCTTTTCTTAAGCCCCTGTCCTTAGCGAAGGTACAAAGTAATAAAACTATTTCATTCATAGGAAAGGTCATTAAAATTGCTCATCACTCTGTTTGCCCATGTGCTTCTCACAGTCTTCTACCACCAAGAACTAATCCCCAGGGTTTAGCTTATAAAATCCATGACTAAAAAATGTTTTTGTCTTTCATCATCAGCTTTCTCATAGATCTGGTGTCTCAGAGCTGTACTCTGGAGCTGAAATGTCTCCTCAAGGCATTTTTCTTCACTCTTTAGTTCAAGAATGTCTTAAGAGGCTTGTTTTCTCTTCCCATGAATATGAATCAGGGCTCAGCAGGGTCTGTAACTAACCAGTCCCGTGGAAGTGCAGTAACGCGGTCGCTATAGGAAAAGCTTCCATGGAAAACTTGGAAGGCATGGTTTTTTAATTCCCCATGCGCAGCATCAATTTCTTCGGGTAAAATACGGCAACTCATGTGAATCGCATGAAACTTATGTGAAATGAGTTTGAAAGTCCCAAAAGAGAAAATGGGACTTTGATTTTTATGAAATTTGTATTATTCCCACTGCTAGGTAAGCCAGTTTTATTTTAGATCCCATCCTCTGAGTAAGCAGCAAAGTTCAAAGCCTGCCAGAAAAAGGTGATGCATTTCTTAGAGATGTTGCAAGAGAATTGCAACAGCTGGCAATACTCATTAGAGACACAGAGAAGGCTGGAGCTGGGAACACCTCCAGAAGGAAAAAGAGCTGGAGAGGTGGGCAGAGCAGGAAAAAGGTAGCATTTGGGCTGACAGTTTGTGCTGGCCTCAGAAAGTCCCATCCGATGCCTGAGAACATCCCATGAGTACCTTCCCCTCACTGAAGGAGCCAATGTCTCAGGTTCTGACGGGCTGGTCTTGCTGCCAAAGCTCCAAGAGCCCTTTAAGGAGGAAGCCATCCAATTAGATGGTACTTGGTGATAGAGTTGAAGTCTAACTCTAGCCTCAGGTAAAGTTGGTCCAAGCCTGGGTCAGGTCTCATCTCCTGCTGCTGTATGTAAAATGTTTTCTTTTAGGGGCAGGTGACATGATATTCTTTTTTATGTGTTTTTTATTGAAGTATAGTTGATTTACAATATTATATTAGTTTCAGGCGTATCACGTAGTGATTCAATGTCTTTATAGATTATACACCACTTGAAGTTGTTACAAACTAATGGCTATATTCTTGATTCATTCTTCACCAGTGACCCTATGTGCTGATTCATAGGATGCAAACTCTACCCATCCCATCTTATTCACACCACTTTCTCTAAACTCTAGTTTGACCGTAATAATGAAATCTCAGAGCACACAGATCATCGAATCATAGAATCACAGAATAATAAAGTTTTAGCATAATTTAGAGGTAATCTAGCCAACAGCCTCCCATCTCTCTCTCCCTCCATTTATGTTATCACCAACATGATCATCATCACTGTTTTATAGGAAAGAAAATAAAAACCGAAGTCCAGTTTAAGTAATTTGATTACATGCTATATTACTGGCAAAACAGGTATTAATCTGAATATTTTGCCTTTGTATTCACAGATCTTCCCACTGCATCACTCAAATGGGTTCAGAGCATAGAGATCAGATGGTCAAAATGAAAGATCCACTGGAGCAGACTCAGTAAACACTGATTTCATGAAAACAGCTCTGATCTGCATGCTGCTGCTGCTGCTGCTGCTGCTGCTGCTAAGTCGCTTCAGTTGTGTCCAACTCTGTGCGACCCCATAGACGACAGCCCACCAGGCTCCCCTGTCCCTGGGATTCTCCAGGCAAGAACACTGGAGTAGGTTGCCATTTCCTTCTTCAATGCATGAAAGTGAAAAGTGAAAGTGAAGTAGCTCAGTCGTGTCTGACTCTTAGCGACCCCATGGACTGCAGCCCACCAGGCTCCTCTGTCCATGGGATCCTCCAGGCAAGAGTACTGGAGTGGGGTGCCATTGCCTTCTCCAATCTGAGTGCTAAGAGGGATTAAAAAAAAGATTCATCATGGTCTCTTCTTATCTAATAAGTTCCTGTGCTGTGCTATGCTCAGTTGCTAGGTCATGTCCAACTCTTTTGTGACCCCACGGACGGTAGCCCACCAGGCGCCTCTGCTCATGGGATTTCCCGGGCAAGAATACTGGAGTGGGTTGCCATTTCCTTCTCCAGGGGATCTTCTCGACCAGGGATCAAACCCACATCTCCTGCATTGGCAGGGGGATTCTTTATCACTGAGCCACCAAACAGTTCCTATTAACAAGTATTTCAGTCAGTTCAGTTGCTCAGTCACACCTGACTCTTTGCAACCCCATGGACTGCAGCATGCAGTATTTACCAAGTACTTAATCATATGGATTTCATTTTATCTATACTTCATAATTGGAGAAGGCAATGGCACCCCGCTCCAGTACTCTTGCCTGGAAAGTCCCATAGACGTAGGAGCCTGGTGGGCTGCAGTCCATTTATTTCAAACCTTTTCCCACATTGAATTTCATTTAATTCTTACAGCAAACTATGAGATAGAAAGAGCAATCCAGTAGTATGGGCTATCAGTAGCTCCACTTTAGAGATGAGGATAAATCAGTTCTAATAAGATGGATGAAACTGGAGCCGATTATACAGAGTGAAGTAAGCCAGAAAGAAAAACACCAATACAGTATACTAACACATATATATGGAATTTAGAAAGATGGTAATGAGGACCCTGTATGCAAGACAGCAAAAGAGATACAGATGTGTAGAGCGGACATATGGACTCTGAGGGAGAAGGAGAGGGAGAGGGAGAGGGTGGGATGATTTGGGAGAATAGCATTGAAATATGTATACTATCATGTAAGAAATGAATTGCCAGTCTATGTTCAATGCAGGATGNATTATACAGAGTGAAGTAAGCCAGAAAGAAAAACACCAATACAGTATACTAACACATATATATGGAATTTAGAAAGATGGTAATGAGGACCCTGTATGCAAGACAGCAAAAGAGATACAGATGTGTAGAGCGGACATATGGACTCTGAGGGAGAAGGAGAGGGAGAGGGAGAGGGTGGGATGATTTGGGAGAATAGCATTGAAATATGTATACTATCATGTAAGAAATGAATTGCCAGTCTATGTTCAATGCAGGATGCAGGATGCTTGGGGCTGGTGTATGGGGATGATCTGGAGGGATGATGTGGGGTGGGAGGTGGGAGGGGAGTTCATGTTTGGGAGTTCGTGTAAAAAAATAAATAAATACAAAAAAAAAGAAGATACTAAGTAAAAAAAAAAAAAAAAGATCTAGAGAAAAGTGATAGACCCACGTTCACAAGGCTCATAATTATTAGAAGTGAGACTGGATCCCTTCACTACTTTAGTGACTGGTTCAGTATTTTCTCCCTATTCAACAAACACTTATTAAACTCCCACTGTCTCTTAGGAACTATACCAGAGCCTAGTGCATTTGATATCTCACTAGAAAATGTCTGATTTCAAGGACTTGGAAGCCTGGTAGGAAATTAAGTTAATAAACAATTGAATTAGGTTCGGCGAAATGAAAAGTATTAACTTGTGCCCACCAAAGAAGTCATTTAACTATTCTGAGCCTCTCTTTCTTCATCTAGAATAATAATGCCCTTGCTGTGTTCTGTGGAATATATGTAATGCTCTTTAAAGTTTCATTTATATACACACAGGACTATAAAGGAGCTCAGAGAGCAGGCATAAGATGCTGACATTTGGGGGTGGGGAGTGAAAGTTCCAGGCAAAATTGCTCCAACAAAAACAGATATTTGTTTCACTGAACTTAGGAGAACCAACTTCCTACTGATTCACACAATGCCCTCTAAGGCCCTGTGATCTTTGGGGTAGGGACCGAAGCTAGCAGGATGCCCACTCTTCGTATAATAGATCTTGGAGAGATCTATTCTAATTTGAAATTGGTCCACATGCTGAATGAATAAGCATAAATTGCTTACTTTCTCTGATTCTGGGCCCCTGAGGGGTAGAAAATCATAATTATCCCCATAAATAATATAGCATTATAAGTCAATAATAGGATGGCATCTTCCTGGCAGCTAGACTGTAATCGCCTGAATTCAGACCTTGAGTTTGCCAAGGTGCTTGTTACTGCAGGGTTGCTATCGGCTTATTATATTCTTTTGGTCTTGAAAATGGCTGTCTCGGCAGCTGAGTTCATTAGGTAAACAGCTGGGGTAATTGATAGTGTGAATACCATTTCATTTCCTGCTGCTCTAAAAGAATTTGCTCTGAGTTGGAAGAAAATGACCGGTTCTGCCGCCGTGAGTTCTGGCCAGTTTTCCTTGAGAAGCCTGCTGCAGGCTGAGTGTCTGCACATTGTCTCCTTTCCTGTAAGAGCAAAGGCCATGGGAGGGACCTATTGACTTGGTTTTTTCTCTTTCTCACGGCAGAGCTGAAGTTCCAAGTTCAGCTCTCACTCGGCTATGAAGATTTTTACAGAGAGCTCCCAGTCCTCACTGGAAAGCCTTGGCAATGCCAGAAGGATGGTGGGGGCGGCCAGGAAGGATAAAGAGAGCCTTTTCTCTGCTGTCAGACCCAGGCCTGAGATTTCCAAATGTCAGAGGAAGGGTATGACCTGGTTTTGTGAGGTTTAAAACAGGGGATGATGCTCTAGGAGAGGAAAAAGAAAAGGTGGGGGGGGGGAGATATGCAAGTCTATTTTATGGGAAGAAATATTTTTCCACAAGTTTTGATGTTCAGTCATTAAGTCATGTCTGACTCTTTACAACTTCATGAACTGCAGAACGCCAAGCTTCCCTATCCTTCACTACCTCCCTGAGTTTACTCAAACTCATGTTCACCAAGTCAGCAATGTCATCCAACCATCCTATCCTCTTTTCCCTCATTTTCCACTTGCCCTCAATCTTTCCCAGCATCAGGATCTTTTCCAAAAGTTAATTGGTAAATTTAAAGCGATTCCAATAAAAATCCCAGAAGAACTTAGTTTGACAAAATACTCCTACAGAGTATCCAAAAGAATGATACAGTAATAATCAAATTTTACATAATCAGAATAATAAGAGGTGGCTTGCACTTGCAGAAAATAAAATACACTACCAGTTCAGTTCAGTCGCTCAGTCGTGTCCGACTCTTTGGGACCCCATGAATCGCAGCACGCCAGGCCTCCCTGTCCATCACCAACTCCCAGAGTTCACTCAGACTCGCATCCATCGAGTCGGTGATGCCATCCAGCCATCTCATCCTTGGTCGTCCCCTTCTCCTCCTGCCCCCAATCCCTCCCAGCATCAAAGTCTTTTCCAGTGAGTCAACTCTTCGCATGAGGTGGCCAAAGTACTGGAGTTTCAGCTTTAGCATCATTCCTTCCAAAGAACACCCCGGGCTGATCTCCTTTAGAATGGACTGGTTGGATCCCCTTGCAGTCCAAGGGACTCTCAGGAGTCTTATCCAACACCACAGTTCAAAAGCATCAATTCTTCACCACTCGGCTTTCTTCACAGTCCAACTCTCACATCCATACATGACCACTGGAAAAACCATAGCCTTGACTAGACAGACCATGGTCGGCAAAGTAATGTCTCTGCTTTTCAATATGCTATCTAGGTTGCTCATAACTTTTCTTCCAAGGAGTAAGCGTCTTCTAATTTCATGGCTGCAGTCACCATCTGCAGTGATTTTTTGGAGCCCCCCAAAATAAAGTCTGACACTGTTTCCACTGTTTCCCCATCTATTTCCCATGAAGTGATGGGACCA